>JASDQU010945164.1:15206-33821 GCA_032191745.1 Picea mariana
GAGTCATGTGTTTTTTAGTAACATTTAACATTAATCCCATACATGAGATCATATACTACCCTAGTTATAATTTAACCTTTTACTTAGAAAGTATATTTACTTATATTATATTATTTTATTTTATTTCTCTAGGAAAAAAGATTTACTTTTACTAAGAAAAATAAAAATTAAATTTTCAATAATTCATCGATAAACATGCATTTAGTCAAAAAATACCTTTCATCCCAAAGGAGGAAGGAAACAAATAATGGACCTGTAAAAGCGGCCCCAATGCATAGGGAATCCTCAATATCAAACCATAAAAAAAGCACAACCATGAAAAAGAAGCAGAGACAGACCCCGAACATGACCTAGACGAACCAGGCCAGAGGCAAATAATCCCCAAAAGATCCAGAGTCAGAGGGGAAAAAACAAGGAGTCCTACATCCATGGAAGAGAAGGAGATAGAAGTTGCACGCCCAAAAAGGACCTCAAAGTGTTGACCAAGAGCGCAAATCAACACTGCATGCCCAAAAGGACCTCAAAGCTCTGACCCAAGACACCGAAGAAAAATAGTAACCCAACATCTGCTACACAAAACTCAAGATCCTACGGGGAGCCCAGGGACCCCCTAACCATCAAAGCACCAGAGAGAACCCTGAATTTGCATCAAACCCTGAACAAACCAACATTAGTGAAAATGACCCGAAACCTCCACGAACACCCATGGAAGCATCAAACTTTGATCGAGATTGAGAGGAAAAAAATATCAGTTATCAACATACTGGATCTAGATCGTTTAAGGGAGAAAAATCTACCGTGAGGCACCAAATCAAGAACAAAGAACCCAGATCCAAACATCAGACCAAAGAAAGCAGAGAAAACCTCGGAAAAAAACTAGATCCACCCACTGGAGGGCGCAACCATCAACAAAGAGCAAGGATCAAACCTTACCCACCCTCGAAAGAGAAACCAGAAGCAACGGATCCACTATGATACACCACAGAACCGATGACTAGAGCATGTACGTACCCTGACACCTCTGAAACAACAAAAAAAAATGGATCTCCAACGACCGCCTCATCAAGCAAAACCGTGTGCACACCAGAGAAAAAACGGGACCGAGGCCGCCTTGGCTTCACAACCACCGATAGGAGGATTATAAGCAAGAAATCAATGCGGAAAGGAACAAGGGTCTGTAGCTGAGGAAACCCTAGCCACTAACTCCCTGTCGTTGTGGCAATTAGGATATAATCACTTAAAAATTTGAAGGACATGGGGGTGGGTTTTGATCCACTTATGTGTGCACGGGTCACGATATAATTTAATATAGTATCTCTGGGTGCAACCACATGTTGGACCACTACTTCAAGGTGTTACCATGGCTCCAGGTAAAGCCCTCATGAGAATTGAACCTTGCCCAACGATAAAAAACTTCTCGCTTCCAGCATTTGATCCAACCCCTTTGGACTTATAAATTTTATTTTTATTTATTGGATTTTTTATTTAAATAATTTTGAAATATATATATATATATATATAAAAGAAATAATAACCAATGTATTAGAAAAAAATTGAAACCAAGGTGTACACGTTGTAATACGATCTAAAAGGACCAAAGTCCTTACTCAAAAATATGTTCATGAAACCAAAAAGTCCTACTACTATCTATTCATATTATTATTAAAAAAAAGGAAGCTATATTGAGCACCTGAGTGGGCCCAATGGTTAAGAACATGTGTTATCTCCGGGGAGGTCACAGGTTCAAAACCGGCGGGGGGTAGGGATGCTCATATTGGCCCGTTGTGACAAGGCTGGAAGGGTAGACGACCCCTGGGATAGAGGTTCACTTCGGTGGGCCTTGGGACATCTTGGCCCCTGCTAAGTTACAAATTATTGGTATATCTGGCTTGCGGGCTGTTGGATATACTCTTGGGAGGTTGTTGTTCCCATGGTTTAAAAAAAAAAAAAGGAAGCTATATTATTGTACTACTCCATAAAACATTACATATTCAAAAATTTAAAAGAAGGCCCGTGCAGGATATCTTCCACCTCCTAAGCTTCCAACTTGGGATTCCCTTGATGCGTGTCCTCTTATAATTGACGCTCATGATAGGTGTTATTTGTGATAGTCCTTTTTTAGCTTAAAGAGAAGCTAACTTGAATGCCTATTACACTGGGATTTCGAAGATATGGAAGAGTCCATTTTAAAAGAAAAATAGAAAGTTTTCCAACATAGAGACGAGATAAACTACTTATTCCAGCGTCAGATTTAGTTCCAAGGGTTTACTCATGTGCACCTTTAGAAAAACCCACATTTCTTCCTTCAATTCTTTCAATTGATTTTACTATATTTTGGTCTCCACTAGATACGTGTTTCTTTCTCAAATTTCAATGAATAATTTGTCTTCCTAATCTTCATGCCAATAGTTCCAATGGCAATCATTGTCTACTATAAGATTTTGTGCCTCTACTACTCTATGCTCACATCTCCTCACACTTGTTTGCACTTCAACCAGGTCATACCAAAAATAACTTCACTTGTGAGTCATAACTAGCCCACATATGGAGGAACACCTACTACTAAGGACAACAATGACTGCTTCTTTTAGACAAACTAAATGATCCTTTGCAAGACATTGTGAGGAATTGCAAACACCAACCTCCAACCTCACATTCTAATGTATACAAGAGTAAAGGAGTATAGGGAATCAACCAATATGAACTTCAACCATAAATCAATGACCTTCAACCATCAATCAAATCCAAACAATAGAAGAAAGTGTCAAAAGGAAACTCGTTGTGTAAGTTCGCTACGCAAGTTCGTTGTGCAAGTTCTGGAAATGACTGTTTTTACAGTCAACTTCAAACTCAGTTTCTGACCACATGGAAATGAATCTTTGAAAACTGAAAGAATATTTTGTCAAGCACAAACCCATTCGAAAAAACCTCTCTCAGTTTCTTTAGATGTTTCATGGTTTGGAATATTCGAATGGATCTTTACAACCTATTTTTCAGATTTAAACATTTAATGGTTTCATGTTTTAGTCATTATCTTTGGACACATATCCCAAATCTCTGGAGAGGAATTTTAAAAAACTGAAAAAATGATTTTTTCAAGAACGAGTCCATTCACAGAAACCTCTCTCATTTTCTTCACAGGTGTCATGGTTTAGAAGATTCGAATGGATATTTACAGCCTATTTTCCAGAAAATTGATTCCTATTTCCTAGCAGACAGTTCTAAACATGTTGCTATAATTTTGTGACCAGATCCAACTTTGGGAGGGAGTTGAGCTCTACCTCCTCAACTTGGGGAAGAGTCTTTTCTATATATATTTTTAATTTTGATTGACTAAAAGGGGTTGGCAAAAATCATAGAAGAGACTTCTCTTTGAACACTTGTGTAATTTTGAGTTTTAATGGAATATCAGTCAGAAGTCCAGAATTACTCTTACCGGAGATTCTTGTGTGGAAGCTTTTGAGTTTTGTGTCCTCTTTGTCTTTATGTATATGTTTTCTCTCATGTTTCTCCATTTGATGTTAAATTTCTTCAGTATTTAGCATCAATTTTCTGATTACAGAATTCATTTGCTATGTYYTGTTTTCATATTTGCTAAGTACTTTCATATKTTTTCCTCTGAAATCCTATGGAATTCATCCCGTGATTGATGCTCCAAATTCATTTGGTTCTAGATTTCTATCCCTCACCCATACTACAACAATTTGAATAACTAAAAACATCTATTATCTTT
Source organism: Picea mariana (assembly GCA_032191745.1). Classification (NCBI taxonomy): domain Eukaryota; kingdom Viridiplantae; phylum Streptophyta; class Pinopsida; order Pinales; family Pinaceae; genus Picea; species Picea mariana. The sequence continues at coordinate 18,940 of JASDQU010945164.1, forward strand.
CCTCTGCTTCCTTGAGAATTCCACCACTAGTCACTGATAGTTCCCATTACCTTAAAATAGACTCCATGCCCAATGGATTATTTTTCACCTCTACCATCCACCACATCTTAAAACCTTATTTCTATTTCAAATCTGGCCACTGAGCCTAATTTACATTGAGAGAGCCCTCTCTGGTTTGGAAAGGCCAAATTCCAAGCCCAAAGTGGTATGTGGTTATCTTTGTGGTTTCCCTCCCACAACCAAGGGAAATAGAAGAGTGATAACAAATTCTAAGATAACACTTGATGGTGGAGGAGTTGGAATATTATGGATGAATCTCCCACTATTGCATCACTCTATGTTCATTGAATATTTATAATCCTTTATATATAGCTAATGCATTTGCCTAATTATTAGTGGTGATTCCCAATTTCCATGCAAAGTCTGTAGTTATATTTCGTCAATCTGAAATCATACATGATCCCCTCGCAACTACAAACCCTAATAATAATTGGTAATTATTATTAAAAAAATTATATAATTCTACATTAAAAAAAATTCTACACAATTAAATTATTATTTTTAAAATTATATATATATATATATATATATAACCATTCTATGTATGTTTTTTTTTCAAAAAAATATTAATATTTTATTTATTCTTAAAAAAAATAAAAATTGTCATACAAATTTTCAATTAATTTTTTGAGAAAGGAATTTAAGAAAAAAAATCATTTACATGTTTATATTGGATTTAATGAATGTTGTCTCTTATCCTCTATTTTTTTTGCCTATATATTGATAAGTTAGAAGATAGTTTGGAAGAAACAGTTTGTGTTGGCCCAACTCTCACTGGTATAGTCATCATTCTTCTTTTTTATATTGATGATATTATTCTTATGGTGAGGAGTCCCCATGATCTTGGCAAGCAACTAAGAATCTTTAAGGATTTCTTCTCTAATATGGGTATGACTATTAATACTGACAAAATAAAAGTCGTGATAATTAAATCTAATAAGATCACCTACGATACTTGTGTATATGACAACAATAACTTAGAAGAAGTGCTTTCTTACAAATATCTTGAAATCAATATTCATCACAAGCTCAATTGAAATTATATCTTACAACTTTCTACAAATTTTAATATTAAAATATGTATATGCATATATGAAATTTGAAAGTATTAAATTAACAAGATTCTAAACTTAGGAGATTATTTAATAGCGCGCGTATTCAATTAATATGATTTGAAATTTAGGGAANCAACTAAGAATCTTTAAGGATTTCTTCTCTAATATGGGTATGACTGTTAATACTGACAAAATAAAAGTCGTGATAATTAAATCTAATAAGATCACCTACGATACTTGTGTATATGACAACAACAACTTAGAAAAAGTGCTTTCTTACAAATATCTTGAAATCAATATTCATCACAAGCTCAATTGAAATTATATCTTACAACTTTCTACAGATTTTAATATTAAAATATGTATATGCATATATGAAATTTGAAAGTATTAAATTAACAAGATTCTAAACTTAGGAGATTATTTAATAGCGCGCGTATTCAATTAATATGATTTGAAATTTAGGGAATTATTATATAGTGGGTTGGTAAAAGTAGAGTGAGTATTGTGTCAATGTCAAAGTGAAGTTATAACTTCTATATAATGACTTTTAATTTATTTTAATGAATTAATTAAAATATATTTATAATAAAAATAAAACTTTATTGAAGTGGTATAATGACAATTAGGAGGTAATTATATAATTAGAAAATTGTATGACGACAAACATGAAGGTTGTGATATGATTAATATAAGAATGAGTGAGATCACCTTGTCATCATACAGATCCTCAATTATACTCTTCTCCATCATTACTTTTCTTGGCCTCTCTCCTTTTCTCGTTTTCACCTTTTATGATTACTTTTGTCCTCATCCCACAAGCGGTGGAGGGAAGTTAGGCAATGGTTAGTTGGAATGTTAGCATGATGTACAAGTTAGGTTGGCAGTAAATTAAAAATAAATTAAAATAATTATATTTATTTGTGTTTTTTTATTATATTTTTATATTTAATTGAAAATTTTATTAATATTTAATTTTTTTTATAGATATTTTATTATTTATTTTAAATTTCTATTTATATAAAAATTAAATTTTAATTTTTTTATATTGATTATTAATTATTTATTTACAAATTTAACCTATTAAAAACTCCATATACAATTGAGCACCTTTCAACATTTAAAGGGTATTAAAAAAAATCACTTTCTTTTCTTTACAACATTTAAAGTGGGTGGTTGTTTTATATATATAATTAAACCGTTTATAATTTAGTTTATAAAAGAACAATATAAACCTTGTTATAAGTGTTATCACTTGGTTGGGAAAGTGTAAGAGAACTAATGGAGAACTAATGGCGTTTCTGAAACCTGCAACAAGTCCTTCTCCAAATTGGCGTGGGAGAAGTCCTTAAACGTCCTGTTACTAACTAACAATCGCTACTATGGCTACTGGTTTTCTCCATTTTGGTGGTAGCTTTCGTCAGTCCTTGTGGTTTTTTGGTGATAACATTTGGCGAAGGTCCTAGATTGTAGTGTTATTGTTCTTAGGACTACACAGTCAGAGATTAGACAGACCTCCTAAATGATGCTTTATCTGTTTGTTTTGACGTGCCCTGTTGTAGGGTCAAGTTTAGTTTAGTGCTTAGCAACTGGCGGGTGGTTGTGGTCTGGGCTTTAAACAACCCCAGATGGAGGCTGAGGTCATCGCACTAATGAGTGCGACTAACGAGGCCCTCTGGAAGAGTGCGAGTTTCTTTGCATTGGAGGAAACAAGGAGAGTTAATGCAAATCGTCCAAAGGACTTAACCACACACACATTACCTCAAGCGCGTTCAAACGGGTTAACTACATGCGGTCGGACAACTAGCTTCCTTAAGCCAATTGATAATTTTTCATACCAGGGAGTCGAAACAGTAAAGCTAGTGGGTGAAAATAGTATTGTAGACTCTCCTACTCTTTTAGCTGGTGATGCAGGGCCTGTGGGTTTTTTTTATAACTGGAGAAGCTTTTCTGATAGACCAACAGGTGGTTTGTATGCCTCGAGAACCCCTGTAACTAGATTTTCTAAGGGTAATCGAGGTCATACCTCTCCGAGAGGAAAAGGATTAAAAAAACCGTCGAAGCCCAATAAGGAAAAATGCAGGATGGTGATGGGGTCAGACGTGGGTTTGGAGGAAAGTGTATTCCCGTCTCTCTATGCACTAGTAGGTTGTCTCTCTTATCATTACCTCTGCAAACAGACTATCCCCTCTTGGGTAAGGGCAACTTGGCTACCGTTGTTAGGTTATGAACCTGAGATACTTTCTCTTTCGCGTGGTTGGTTTGGCTTTCTATTTTGAAAGTCATAAGATATGATGTTGATTTTAGATAATGTGTGGATTCTGGATGGTAACAACTTGATGCTAAAGAGATGGTGTATCAACTTTGACCTGGCCACAGACTATTTCCAGCGTAGACACATGTGGGTCTTGTTACCAGGGCTTCCGCTTCAACTATGGAACGATAAAACATTGGAAGCTATCGGAAATGAGCTAGGCAAGTTTATAAAAGTTGATGATTCATCCTTTAAAGATTCTGAAGGAGAATATGTAATGTGCTAGTGGAGTTAGATCTACAGAGTGGTTTACTAGATTCCTTGGAGATAGAATGGTGTGGTCACATCTTGACTTAGAGACTGGATTACCTCGGTATTCCCTTTCGATGCACTTTTTGTCGAAGAACTAGTCACCTGAGGCATTTTTTTCCTGGGGAGTTGTGAAGAGGAGGAATCTGAAGACTCGATGCTTCGTAAGTCTTCTCAGGAGGTCTCCCCTGGTGTGGAGTCTTTGGTCTACGAGGAAAGTATTCCATCAGAACCAATGAAAACTTCTACTTTGGCCAAAAACTCGGTTTTGGGTAAGTTAAAATATCTATGTCCCTCTCTTTATCATACTTTAACAGCTTGGGAACGTGATGTATTAGATTCCACTATTATTGGGGAAGAAGGKTTGCTTTGGGCCACACCTCCTCTRTCTGAAACATAACCTACTAGCTCCCTTCCCTCTGTTATTGAAAACAGAGCCCCGTGCAAGGAGGGGACCCCAAGCATTACTCTAGCGGATCTTGATATCACTCAGGTGGAAGGGAAATTTTTCTTGTTACTAGGGGGATGAGATAGTTTTATCTGCACGTCTGACTACTGTACTTGTGGAAAAACAGCTCAGGAAAAATTCTTGTGAGATTGGGGGTGGGTCCCTCCTTAGCTCGGATTTTAATGAGATTAGTGGAGGAACCGATTTTGTCTCCAGCTTTAAACAACCTGATTTGGGGGAAAGCCCTTTAGGGGCTATTTTGGACACTCTGGTTTCGGCTTACAAAGAGATCACTTCACTACTGCCCATCCCCACTTATCAGGGGAATTCGATTTATAAAATTTTTGATGGGGATGATTCTTCAGCAGGCGGTTTGAGGAAGGTTGATTCTTCAGGGAAATAATACTCGTGGTTGAGGGGACTGGGTTTGGAGGTTTCCCCTATAAAAATGAGGAGTGCAAGGAAAAAAAATCTACTGACCATAACGTTACATGTTTCACAAACTAACAGTTCATATGAATTTGGGGTGCTTAGAGGCATGAAATCCCTAGCAAGAGAAAAACCATGATTTAGATGGGACTTTTCCTGACATTGTTTTCTTACAAGAAACCTTAGTCGTTGAAAAGAAGGCGAGGGATTTCATGACCTCTCTTTGTCCTAGGTGGCTAGCGTGTGCGATAAATTCAGTTGGAAAGTCTGGGGGTCTTCTGGTTTCATGGGACCCGTATAAATTTATTATATATCCTTATATCAGTTGTGGTGGCCTTTTTTGACAGGTACTTTGTTGTGATTCAAAAAGGCAGGTCACCTTTTTAAATTTCTATGGCCCGTGTACATGCAAAGTTTCCTTTTGGGACAAAGTAAGTGATAGGGGTTTACTGGCAAGCAACTCCCTTATTTTAGMTAGTGACCTAAAMTTCACATTAAGCGATGAGGAGGTTTGGGGGGGGAAATCTCTTTTCGACCAGTCGACWGGATACTTCAAAGCTCTTATTCAACGAAATAAGTTGGTTGATGTTGCTCCAGATAAAGTAGTYCCCACCCAGAGGAACGATAGAATGGGGGATGCTAGTATTTCAAAAAGGGTGGATAGGGTTCTAATTTCTGAAAATTTGGTGAACCTTTTGTGAAGATACAGGTCTTGGGTAGAATACCCTTACCTGTCAGATCATGCCCTGGTCCTGTTACAAATTGAAAATTTTACTTATCCGAATGTATGTCCTTTCAAGCTAAATTCGATGTGGTTGTCAGATCCAGTTTTCTATAATATTGTTCATGATGTTTGGAATGATCAACAGTTTTTTCAGGAACCAGGAATACAAAGAAGACTAGTCAGAAAGTTAAGTTGCTTAAAACAAAGAATCAAACATTGGGAAAAACAACGAAGAAAGCATAATTCCTTATTCCTAGACAATTTGGAGGAGAACCTTCTGGTAAAATATCAGGAGAAAGCGGGGGGAGCGATTATTTTGGAAACCGACAGTCATATAAAGTTGATGGAGGGGAAAAGAAATAATATGCTTCTAGCGGAAGAAGAAACATGGACACAGAGAAGCAGAACTATCTGGATAAAAAGTGGGGACAAAAACACTAATTTTTTCCACCAATTTTCCAGCCATAGAAGAAACAGAAAACACCTTTGGTAAGTCTTAACGGAAGATGGGGAGGTCCTAACGAGGAAAGAGAATATCAAAAAAGAGGCAAACCAGTTTTTTAAAAGATTCTTTGAAGAGTCAGGGACTTCAGACATTACCAATCAGGTTTCATTAGCCATCCTCTTTCCCCGCTTGGTAGATGAGGAAGAGGCAGTGCGCATTTAAAGACCCTCCACTAAAGAGGAGGTTTTGGTGGTTCTAAAATCATTTGCCAAGGATAAAAGCCCCAGACTTGACGTTTCGATGGTTCAATTCTTCCTACATTACTTTGAATTGGTGGGGGATGAATTATTAGAGTTGGTGGAAGATTCCAGGACCAAAGGCACAATGATAAGATCTTTAAATTCAAGTTTTATGGCTTTAATTCCAAAAATCAACAGACCTACTTCCTTCAGTTATTTTCGGTCGATTTCTTTATGTAAGCTTTGTTATAATCTTATTTCAAAAATTATTGTGAATAGGGTTAAGCTTATTCTCTCTAGAATATTATCTGGTGAACAACTAGGCTTTTTGAAAGGAAGACAGATTTTGGATGCGATAGGCACAACTCACGAATGTCTCCATAGTATAAGCAAAAACATTTAAAAGCCTTAATTCTGAAAATGGATCTAAAAAAGGCTTATGACTATATAAATTGAGTTTTCTTGAGAATGATTCTCATACAAACAGGTTTTGGTCTTTTGACTACTAACTGGGTCATGAGTTGTGTGACCAGTGCGACCTTTGCAGTTTTGGTAAATGGCAAGACTACCTCTTTCTTCCAGAGCAGCAGGGGACTGAGACAAGGGTGTCCATTGTCACCTCTTATGTTTATTCTTGTAAGGGAGGGCCTCAACCTTTTTTTAAAAACAGGACAGGCGAAAAAAACTTTACAGGAGTAAAGGTCTCACGATTTATGAAGATTCTTCATCTTCTGTTTGTGGACGATGTTCTCATGATGTCTAAAGCTTCATTATCGAAATGGAGAGAGATTGAAAAAATTCTTAAGTTATTTTGCAGAGCATCAGGGCTACAGATAAATATGACAAAGTCAACCTTTCATTATTGGGGGATCCAGGGGGGAGATTTAAACCTTTTCAAAGAAGCTTTTCCTTTTAACTTTGTAAATCTGTCTGAAGGATTTAAGTATCTGGGCTACTACTTAAACATGGGGAACTATAAGGCTAAGCATTGGGGCTGGTTAATTGCTAAATATGAAAAAAGGATAAGCCATGGGTGCAACATATGGCTCTCCCTTGGGGGGCGTTTCATCCTTATAAAAGTGGTCTTAGAGAGCCAACCGATGTATTGGATGGCGCTCGTTGCTATTCTGGGTTAAGTTCTTAACAAAATCAAACAAATTATATTTACTTTCCTTTGGTCAGGATGTAGAGAAAATAAACACTTACATTTGTGTAGATGGGATCATTTAGTAAGACCAAAGCATCTTGGAGGATGGGGGTTGCGGAATTTATATATCTTCAATAAAGCACTTGTAGCAAACTCTATTTGGAGGGTTCTGATGAAAGATGGGATCTGGCATAGAGTAATTAAGGATAAATATTTCCCTCATATTTCAGTTACTTTCTGGCTTAGACCGGCTTCCCAAAACTTGACCTCAACTTCTTAGATTTGGAGAAATATGAAAAAAACCCTACCAATCATCATTCTTTGGTTGAGATGGAAGCCCGAGGATGGCCATGAGATTATTGTTGGAAGGGATATGATCCTGGGCATGGGGTCTTCGTCTTTTCTGTCAAAAGATCTGATCACTTTACTAAATGAGAACAATGTGTATTATGTTTTTCAAGCCTATGGGATGAAACGTCAAGGTGCAGTATTCTCTCAGTGGAAAGATAGTGTAAATTATAATTTCACAGGTCACTTGGCAAAGGAGTGGGACCTTTATTGCAGGGGGTTAGCAGAGGCGGGAATTATGCTCCTGGAAAGGCCTGATGAGATTAATTGGATTGGGGAGGATAAGTCAGGTATTATTTCTGTCAAAAATATTTATGGGGCACTTGCTTCAAAAATATGGTCACAAAAATCTTTGGGTTGGAGGCGAACTATGTGGAAGTGGGATCTGACTCTTAAAAATAAACTCTTCACTTGGCTCGCACTGGAAAACAAGATTCTGACCTGGGATAATTTACAAGGGAGGGGGTGGGAAGGACCAAACATTTGTTACCTCTGTCAAAAGGAACCTGAATCAATAAACCATCTTCTAGTCAATTTCCCCTTTACTCAAAAAGTTTGGCAAAGAATTATAGGAGACTTAAAGATGAGGACTATTTGGGGGGGACCCTCTTTGAATGATTGCTTTGATAGCCGGATAAAGAATGAACCATATTATCAAATTATGCCTTGTTTTATTTGCTGGAACATATGGCTCGAACGCAACATAACTATCTTTGAAAATGGGCACCCTTCTACACACTCGGTGATAAACAAGACAATTGGAGCTTTGAACAATATTTCGGCATCTCCTACTCCAACAATAAGAATAGCTAAGAGAAGTATTTATTCTTCAAGAGTGATGGGATGGTTTGATGGAGCTGCTCTATCAAGTAGGCATCTGAGTGGAGCTTGAGGCCTAATAAAGACCAATGAGAATTCTGTATATAAATGGACCTTTAACTGTGGCAAAGGTACAAACACTAGGGAAAAATTACTCGGAGTTTGGGTCACTCTTACTTTGGCTAGGAGACTTCACATTGTTGACATGCAGATTATGGGTGACTCAAAAATTGTAATAGAATGACTAAATAAAAAAGAAAAGCTACAGGTCAATGTTGTAGAGTGCTGGAAAGACATGATAAAAGATCTACAAAACTCTTTCACCTCGATCAACTACACTCATATCTATCGGGAATCAAATTGTGAGGCAGATAAGCTGTCAAAGAAGGAAATGTTAAATCCATAAGGAAAAAATAATTACAACCTTTGGATAGAGGGACAGGAGGGCCCTACTTTATTCCTCAACTTAATATAAACCTTTGTAGCTTCTTTTTGTTTTGCAGTTTACAAAAATTACACAGTATATAAGGAATATTAGAAGGCTCTTATTTTTTCGCTATTTTTGTACAACAAGGCCTAGTGAGGGCTGAAGAAAGACTTTTAGCAAAGGTTTCTGAGCATTTTTTATGAAGGATTGTGGCAAAATTTTGCCTAGCTGAAGTGTTGTATTGTATTACAAATTATATTATCAATCGATATAATGTGAAATTTTCTGTTGGAAAAAAAAAAGTGAGTGTTTGTTTTTGGTTCTCTAAACTAAGGGTATTTAAAAAGAGAGAGGGGGTAACTTTATTCTCTTTCCAACATTTAAACATTTAAAGTGGGTGGTTGTCTTCTGRTTTTAAACTAAGRATTATACAAATGATGAACAACTTGATTTTTTTTTTCTCTTTTTTATTTCAATTAGAATTATTTGACATTCTTAAAATTGATAATCAACTTGATTTCTTTTTTTTTTCTCTCTTTTTTTTCAATTAGAATTATTTGACATTCTTAAAATTGATAATCATGTTAGATGTATTATAACATCTAACTTTGTAAAAAGAACAATTTTCCTTTTTTTAAATAATTAAATCACAACTCTTTTCTTCTTTACATTGCCAAGAAAAGAAAATAGATTCTAGTGATAGAAGGGTTTACTCTATAGTTAGAATTAGACGAAGGGTTGACTTCATAATTAGAATTAGACCAAATGTCTATAGCACACCCTTTAAAAGGTGTAGAGGGATCATTTTAAAAAAACTCTACATYATGTGATTCTACATTGCAAATTAGATGGAGAGGGATCMTTTTAAAAAACTTCATATGATKTKATTCTACATTGWAAATTAGAGGATAACTTATACATACTAAATTGATTAAGTTATGGGATGGAATTATGAGAAAAAGGTAAAAAATAATAAAATGTACACAAAAATAAAATAAAGTATTATAATGATATTACAATGTTTGTATTAAAATGTTTTAGGAAAGAGAATGGGCGAAAGAAAGAAAAAATACTTATTCAATGTGTTATGCTCTATGTGTCATATCACATCACTATCACATATAGTGTATTTAGASATACATTTCAAATACAAGAATGTTCATTCAATTACTAAAGGTGGTATGGTTTTATCACTATCAATGACTTTCTATCTTCTTTAAAAGCTAAATTTGTTGTCAACTTGTATGTGTTGGAGTGCACAAACAAGGATACGATAAGTGTGCATATCATATCAGGCTTCCCCTTGACCTCATAAGAAGAATTAGGAAACAAGTGTGGTGTGGTTGGAGAAGGCCAATGCAAGGGATGGGTGCTTTTTGGTGCATGCGACATTGTGCGTGGTTGCACCCAATTCGAGAAGTACACGTTTCTCTAAAACCTTTTTTTTGCCACCAATGGTATTCATCATTGATTCCTTCCATTTAGTGGTTTTACTTTAATCCCTCTTTATATCTTGAGAATCCTTTCTCTTCAGTGAGAACCCACTACGTGCTTATGCTTAAAATAATACACACATTAAGAGATAATATGTTCATAATGCAATAGTTGCACCTTATTATAATTTCATCCTCCAACACAATTTGTTGAAGATCCATTTGCTTGGATCAATGTAAATGAAAATTTGAGCAAAGAGAGACATTATCATCTCATAGTATATAGACCCAAAGTAATGAACTTACCTTAGGTAATGCAAAATATCATCAAATGGAATTGTGATATTTTTATTTTTGTGTTGTATGGATTAATGTTTTGTGGTGTACAATGATGCTAAGTTGGTAGGTAAAAAATCAACAAATCATACAACAATGTTTGACATCACCTCATGAAACCTTGAACTACAACACTCTTAGGGAGATTGTCACGTGGAAAGTCAATTGTATGATAAAGGTGGTTGAAATCATGCAACTTTAAGTTACGTTCAATAATGACTATCCTCACCAAAGTATTACAAATGGACAAAAGAAAAAGAGTTTGATAGCAAGCCAAATATTTGATCTTTTTGAATTCTCCATCACCATAATACAATGATGCATTCTTTGCTAAAATTCATATTAACTGAATAGAAGCATAATTTGAATGCATAAATAGATTCAACACCCTAAAAAATCTTTATTGCACTTATACTATAAAGAAATTCCTTATTGTACTTATAATATATAGAGGTATTTTATGTTATAGAAACAATTCCAAGATGCATAGATGTTCAGCATATTTGACTTACTAATGGACATTTTTTAGGAAGGTGTGTGAAAGCATATTGTGGAGCACTATCCAACTTAGTGATGAACATTTTTTAGGAAGGCATCTGAAAGGGGTATTGCATTACCACTAACATGTTATTTTTATTTTTTGCACAACGGGAGTGATCCAGGTGGATATCGGTGGCCACCCACCTTTTCCAACTCGCTCAAAACAATTTTCTGGCAATTTTGGCAATTTACTATTTTTAGCAGTTTTTAACTTCTGGGGCCATTTTGAGGGCCTAAATGAAGGTTTTCCGGGATCGAGCTTCTCAATTATAGCCAAAGACTCTGATTGAGCCCCCAAAATTAATCTCCTCGACGATACCTTTCCAACGGGCTATCGTGCGCCTAAAACGAAGATCGTATGCAAAAGTTACGTCCCCGGGAAGTTGATGTACTAACTTACCCAAACAGGGCCCACATGAATTTTGGCGCTTCATCTCCTAGGGTTAGGTTTTTGGATGTCTAGGGTTTTTGACATTCCTGTTTATTGTAAAAATTCCTTCAGAGCCTCATTGTAATCATCTTCTTGCGAATGAGCGCAGTCGTCACATCTCTTCTCAGAGATAAGCCGCCACCATTCCAACAAGCTTGTTTTCCCTTGCATTTTACAGTTTCAACTTATTTCCTTATTGAATAGAAAACCAATTTTACTGTATCTATGTTATTATGTGTTAAGCATCTTTTAATAATCTATATTAATTTTTTTATGCTCATAAAATCCAGATCAGTGGTATCAGAGTAGTCTTCTCCTTGTCTTAATGCATGTCTCCAACGAGGTCAAGGTACACAGAATTGGATCTCAAGCTTGTTTCTCTTGAGGAAAAAATCTCTCGCACGCCCAAGAGACCTCTCATGGCAGGAGAAAATAAATATGATGGGGCAGGAGATCCTTTCAAAATGTTGCTTGARGAGGCCCTCACGCAACAAAGGAATGAGATGATGGATAATTTCACTCAAATCCTTCGACGACTACCAACATGCAACACATCTTCCTTGAGCGGAGGCGTCACCCCCTTCAAGGTACAAATAAACTTCGATATTCCTATATTTGAAGGTCAGATAGACGGAGATGTTGCAGASAAGTGGTTGAATCTACTAGAAGGGTATTTTTATGTCCATAACTTTTCAAATAGAGAAAAGATTACTTTTTCACTCCTCAAAGTCRTTCCCCATGTCAAAGATTGGTGGGAAACTTTTTGTGAGMAAAAGGAAACAGAGGAACCCTCATTATTTACAGTCGCGACCACCTGGGAATCCTTCAGGGATGTTATTAAGGAACAATACTACCCTGTCGGAAGTTATGACGACTTGTATACCAAATGGACCACATTGCGGCAAGAAAGAGACCAAGAAGTGCCAGAGTTCACAAATGTCTTCCATGCCTTGTGCACCAAATTGGGTATCAAAGATTCAGAGTGACATCTGGTGCTCAAGTATCACGATGTTCTACATAGATACATCCAGACCAAAATGGAATTTTTGGACGCGTGGCCTACCGATATGCCATCAAAATCGAGTAGAAGCTCAAACAAAAGATGTGACAATTTGGGCCTAGGAACCCCTCACAGCAAAAGCCAGGAAGGGGTGGACCCAACCCATAGAAAAAAGGACAGAGCAAAGATGGACAGTATCAGAACAACCAGTCCAAGACGCAAGCAAATAAGGACACCAGAAAGACAAAGAAAGATATCGGGAAGTGGTGTGACTTCCATAAGAGCCCTTGGCATAACACTATTGATTTTCGCTCAAAGCAGACTCTGGTAGCCGAAGTGAAAGCCTCTGAATTACATGTGGGTTCTAACTCTGAGTCAGAACCAGAAAAGGGAATACGGATCATTGATGTGGAATCGAGTGCCACCGTTGCTACCACCAAGCTCCAACTTGGTGAACCAGATGATCCAAAAGAATGAGAGCGCCTCTTCCATTCACAGATGTGGGTAAAAGGTACCCCACTGCACTTAATCATTGATAGTGGTAGCTAGAAGAACCTCATCTCAGCAGAGGTTGTCAAATGGCTGGCCTTGCCGAAAACGTCGTACCCACAACCCTACACCATTGGATGGCTCCGCCAAGGAAGCGATCTCTGCATCAACCCACAGTGTCGATTGTAGTATGACATCAATCCCTTCAAAGATGAGGTATTGTGTGATGTTGCTCCTCTCGAAGTTTGTAATGTTCTCTTGGGCCAACCTTATTTATGGAAACGTCATGTTGTATATGAGTCTAGGCCTCATAGTGTTATTATTACTTTGAACAGGAAATTGTACATGATACCCAAGGCAATCCCTCCTAGTGCTATTTCATTAATCTCTACCAAGAAATGCAGGAAGGTCATCTCTTGGACCGGGAAATTTGTCTTCTTCGTGATTCGCTCTCAGAGTGAGTGAAAGATCGCAGCCACATCCAATGCCTCTGCGACCAATCTCTCCACACAATAGAAGCAAGTGGATAAGGTCATGGAAGAATACTCAGATATATTCTCCTCTCCTACTGGGGTACCTCTGCACTGCTAGGTCAAGCATCCCATTGATTTGACACCATGCGCACTACTACCCAATGGGCCAGTCTACCGTCGATCTTTGTTATAAAACAAGGAGATCAAGAGGCATATACAAGAACTACTCCACAAGGGGCACATACGTCCCATCTCATCTCCTTGTGGGAGCCCAATCGTGCTAGTACAGAAAAAAGATGGGACCTGATGACTCTGCATTGATTACCGGGCCCTGAATAAAATCACAGTTCGAAACTGGTACCCAATTCCCCGAATCGACAACCTCCTTGATCAAATCACGGGGGCCATACACTTCAGTAAGATTGATATGAAGTCTGGCTACCACCAGGTCCCAATAGAATAGACAAATGTATGGAAAACCGCCTTCAAGTCAAAATAAGGTCTTTTTGAATGGTTGGCCATGCCCTTTGGTTTGACAAATGCTCCAACAAATTTTATGAGGATGATGGACGATATCCTACGACCTTTCACCAATACATTTGTAGTGGTGTATCTGGATGACATCCTCATCTACAACAAGACTTGGGCGGAACACTTGTAGCATATTCAACAGGTTTTGCACACTCTGCGACAACACAAACTATATGCAAACTTGGAAAAATGCTCCTTCGACATGGACAATGTCCATTAATTAGGCTACATCGTTGATAGGCATGGTGTGCATGTGGATCCAACCAAGTTCCAGGTCATCCATGACTGTCCAGCCCCAACCACACTCACTGAACTTTGGAGCTTCTTAGGCCTCGCCAATTTCTATCGTAGGTTTGTATTGGGATTCTCTCATATCGCATGGGCCCTCATCCAAGTAACCAGGGGTGGCGGTAAGGAAAAATTTATGTGGGGCCTATCCCAACAACAAGCCTTTGATGACTTGAAGAAGCGTTTGTGCTCATCCCCAGTACTTTCATTACCGGACCTGCAACATCCCTTTGAGATCGAGACAGATGCTTCAGACTATGTTGTGGGTGTCGTTCTCACTCAACACGACCACCACATGGAATATCATAGTGAGACACTATCATATGCTATCCATAAGTACCCTACTTACGACAAAGAAATGTACTCCATTGTGGAAGCCTGCCACCAATGGAGATATTACATTCTTGGGAAGGAGATAATCATCCACACTAATAACAAGCCACTCCAGTTAATGCAGACCCAAGGAAAATAGTAGAATGACCGCCATCAGAAGTGGTCCACATACTTACAACAGTTCCACATCAACATCAAGTATAAAACAAGAATTACTAACCGAGTTGTTGATTGCCTCAGCTGACCTCTAGTTGCGGCACTCACCACTGTGCTAGGCTCTTGCGGTCATGAGACCTCCGGATGGCCCCACCTCTATGAGACAGAC
>JASDQU010945165.1:34123-45392 GCA_032191745.1 Picea mariana
CACCCTCAAGTATGCACTTGTACATATATTATTTGTATCATTGTCATGAGGGTACTTGCAGGAGGAAGGAACTCTTGGTGCAATCATGGACCCAGAGAAGTCTTGGTGCATTCAGAAGAACAACACACTAGAAGTGAAGACTCCAAGTTAACATCAAAGGAAAATTCTTATCCTTCAGACTTCAGAGGGAGTCACTTTACTCAGAAAGAGTCAAACTAATTGAGAAAGAGAGACAATACCTTTTTCCCCTTCAGTAGTCCAGAGAGAGATAGCCATTGATACAGGGACATTGCAATAGGCCATAAAAGGCATGCCTGGGATTGAAAAACTCTACAAGAGGCAAAAAGACATGCAGCTGATGGAAGTGTCGAGAAATAAAAAAACGAGACTTGTAGTCAAAGGATACTCACAAGCAGAGGGAGTGAACTATGATGAGACATATTGATCCAGTATCCCAATGCACTCCCATCTATACTACCATCCATGAGTTGGAAACTACATCAGATAGATGGATTCTTGATGAGTTTGGGGTGTCAGTGAAAGTATTGTTGATCCAAACCTATACTATTACATTGTTGGTGACGAGAGCCTGATTTTGATGACTTATTCAAGAAGTTGTGTTGTTGAATACAAGCAAGCCTCAACTTCTAATTTCAAGATGAAGGATTTGGGTATGATGCACTACTTCTTGGGACAAGATGTATGACAAAGGACCAATGAGACTTTTTATGATTCAAGCAAAATATACAGTGGGAATATTAAAGAAGTTCAGTATGACAGAATGAAAATCCACGGTGATGGATTTGAAGAAAATGAATGATGATGATTTATATGAGATTGATCCATAGCTGATAGGATCACTGATGTATCTGGTTAACACCAGACTTGATTCATGCCATGCAGTGAATTTACTTAGTCATTCCATGAGTCAACCGATAAAGACTCACTGGACAACAAGAAAACCTGTATTGAGATATCTTTGAGGCACAGTTAGATATGGTCGGAGATATGCCTCCAGTGAAGACTTGAGTTTAGAGGGATATGTAGAATGGATAGAAAGTATAGTGGACTAGAAGAGCACATCCAAATGTTGTTTGCCATGATTTCCTGGTGCAGCAGGAAACAAAGCTTTGTGGCCTTGAGTACCACAGAAGCAAAGTATATATTATTGAGTATGCGAAGCAGTGTGGCTTCATAAGCCTCTGACATATTTACCTGATCATGAGATGGATCCTATGATTATAACCAGAGTTGTGTGAAGCTCTTTGAGAAACCTGTGTTTCATGATAGATCGAAACACATTGAAATAAAATATTCTTTTCAAAGACATGATGCAGAGGAAAGTAGTACACGTGCAGTACCTTCCTACACATGAGCAGTTTAAAAACATATTCGCCAAACTGACTTGGTGAAGAATACCTTTATAGTTGAGAGGGAGTGTTGATGACTACAGCCAAGAAAAAGTTTGAGTACTTCCGTGCGAGACTTGGCCTAATGGAGAAATGCCTCCCTACCTGAGAGGGAGTTTTGATGATTACAGTTGCGTGAGACATTCTCCAGGACACAAACCTGAGAGAGAGCCCTTGAGAGGGGTGTGTGGTTCCTATCTGAGACAGAGCTAGAATGTAGAGATGTCCTCCTCCTTATAGAGAGTTGAGAAGAACTCCAGATGATTCTCTTGTGTAACACAGTGAGAAAGGATATTTGCAGAGTTGGACGTGCATGTGGCTGAGCACAAGGTGAATGTGTGAATTCCCAAAGAGCTCGGTGGATCGTCATGAGACGGAGATGAAGATGATGTATTATCCTCCTATAAGCATAGAGTTGATGATGAAGTCCAGATGAATCTCATGTGTAAGGCAGTGGGAAAGAATATATGTTGAGTGGACGTCCCTATGGACGAGCACAGGTGAACATGATCCTAGTGGTTGAGCACTAGTGAGAGTGGTTCTTCTATGTAATGCAGTGAGCCAGAGATATGGACATCCCTATGGATGTGCCCCTAGTGGTTGAGCACTAGTGGGTGTATGAGATCCCTTGCTATATTGTTCAAGAGTCAGACCTTCCTATAAACCTAATTGTAATGTAAAGGGTACAAGTCAACCCCACATTAATGTAATAGACAATGAATATAAAAGATAATTAATATGGTAATTATTAATTATATTTTGAGTTATTGAGGTTGGCCCTATTGTGTAAATAGACACATCATTTGATGTGATGAGTCTTATATAAATAAAGTTGAATCCCCATTGAGGAAACACACTTATCATTGTGTCATCTCATGATTTCAGATGTTGTGGTCTGAAATTATGAAAATTGCAGCACCCTCTTGTGTGCTAGGTTTGGTGATGGTGTGGGAGCTCTTTCTCTTGAGGAATATAGCAAAGGATTGGTTGGGTTTTCTTCCCTTGTTGAGAAGGGTTTCCCAGGATACTTCTTGTGTTCTTGTGCATGGTTATTCTTCTTGTGATCTTGGTTTGTTGAAGTAGTTATGGTTCAAGTAATAGTTAAACAAAAAATTTAAAAATGATACATGAGCCATAGCTCATTGAAAATCCAACATTCCCTATGTTATAGCTCTCTTATATACGTGCAAGGTCCAACAGTAGTACTCGACCCAATATCTCAGGGCACCAACTAAGGAGGCTAGACCGTACCCTTAGTCGTACTACCCAACTACCCAGGTACTAGAGAGTATATTTTCGAGTGATGTTCTCGATAACACTATAATAGTGAGTCAGTTGATCGGTTTATCTATGAAGGGATTCAGGATCCCTAGGTCGATCTGTATATAAGTGTTATCTGATGCACTACCACTCGAAGGGGTACCAACATGGTTTATAAGGGTGGCCAATAGATGTGCGCTTAAAACCCACTTGTATTTCCTGCGTGTATTACTCCCCGACCATGGGTTTATGGGCGTAATGACAGATCTTTGTAGCTTAAAGACGTCGAAATACGTCTCTACACTGGAAAAAAAAAATACCCCACAAGTCTTGCTCGGGAAAGAGCTATGATACCACTTGCAATATTCTAGATATAATATAGTATGCAGAAAAGAAATATTTAGCAAGCAATGGCAGAACAACAATGATATATCCAGAACAATATCAGAATAATACTAGAATAACACCAGAAAGAGCACCTTTATTAATGATAGCAATGTTCACTTGCATGTTCGAGGGGGAAATCTCCAGCAGAGCAGAGCTCTATTACAATAATCTCCAAGACAAAAATATCCAATGCCTCCTACTCTTATTTATACTAATTCTACCTTCTATGGAAACTTCTAGAGGAATATCTTTCTAGAAGCAGAAGCTTCTATTAGGTCTTCTTATGTTGACTTATTCTCCTTTATTTAGTAGGCCTTATTAACTAATGTTGGCCTTTATTATATAGAAAACATATCCTACTAACTAATAACCCATGGAGAGGGGTTAGGATCGGATCCTAACATGCCCTCCCCCTTCAAAATTAGCCTTGTCCTCAAGGCTGCAGGTGCGTAAAATGTTGGAGTATGGTTGATGGTTCCCAGGTCGCATCCTCTAGTGAGGTGTCCTTCCACTTGATCAACACTTCCTTGATATTTCGGCCACACAATTGATGTTCACGGTGATTGAGGACTAGTTTTGGTTGAAGCTAAAGGCAACCTCCTTCATTTGGATCTGGTGATAACCGGAGCAAAGATATAATTTGGTGAATACACAGGCTCCTTGGAGTTCATCTAACATATCATCAATGACAGGAATGGGAAACATGTCTTTGATGGTCAGTTTATTTAGGGCACGAAAATCAGGGCACATGTGCCAAGTACCTTCTTTCTTTAATACCATCACCACTAATGAAGAATATGGGCTGGTACTAGGGAGAATTACCCCCACCTCCAATAATTCATGTACCATATTTTATGTTTCATTTTTTTTAGAAAATGGATATATGTAGGGACGTACATTGGGGGTTGACTAGCCGAAAGGAGAGGGATACTATGATCATGCTCACCCCTAGAATGAGGTAGGGTTGTGGGAACCTCAAATACCTTGGGGTACTTGTCCAAGATGATTTGTAGGCTAGGTGGAAGTACCTGAGATGCATTTTCAGTGACCTGGATGCCATTAAATTGAGAAATCACACCATGGTGGCCTTTCTTCAACAGTTTTTCCATCCTGTGAGAGCTAATGATTTCAGGAGAGCCCGCTTGAATACCTCAGAGGGTCTAGGGGTAAGCGTCTTGGGTGAAGCTCATATATAATTATTGATAATCCATTGGGCCCCAGAGTGTGAAGTCATTCCACTCCTAAGACAATATCACAGCCACCCATGGAAGTAGAGAACATGTGGGTTTTAAGATGAGAATCACACATTTGGAATTTAACATTCTCACATCGACCCCCACACTTCATAGTACCACCATTAGCGATGAGGATTTGAAAATTAGAAATAGAGCAGACAAAGAAATGGATCTCATCAACAAACCTGCGATGAATAAAATTATGGGCACTACCACTATTAATCAATACAACCACATGTCTATGTTTGATGTAGCCCTTGAGCTTCAATGTTTGCAGGGCCAAAATATCGGAGAGTGCATGAAGTGATATAACCGGTTCCTTGGGTTGCACAAGGGTGACAACTGGAGCTTCAGTGTGATCACTTGATTGCACCTCTTCGGGGTCAGGAACCTCTTCTGATGGGATGTATTCATAGGGAGAGGAAGTTGATGCATCAATCTAGAAGAAATTTTGTTCTCTACATTTATGCATTGGGGAATACTTTTAATTGCATTAGTAGCAAAGTCCTTTCTTGTGATATTCATCCATTTATGTTGGAGATACCTTTTGTACCTTCAGTGTTTGTGTYGGAGCTAGGTGAGCCTTGGGGCGAGGATGGTTGAGAACTRGAGCCTTCATGGGTGGGACTTGAAGGATGGACTCGGCTTCAGTTGCTAATTGACATGTCTGCAACCAGGTAGAAGGATGATGCATGTTCACATGAGCCTAGATGGCTTCCTTTAAGCCACTGATGAAACATTCAAGGTAAAATGCATCAGATAAGCTCTAAGTCCTRATAGCCAACTGTTCAAATGTCATGATGAAATATGTGATTGATCTAGTTTGGCACAACTTGGTAAGCCTACCTAAAAAATCTGATTSCCTATCAAAACGGGCAYAAACTACTTCAATGAACATGTTCCAAGTGGGTATTCATGGATAACATTTCTTATGTCGTTGCCACCACTGCCATTGTTCTTGATCTAGGTRCAAAACCCCTACATGGAGTTTGGTCTCAACATCCCAAATATTATGGAGGGAGAAGTATTGGTCCATTTGAGAGACCCACATGGCTAGGTTGGATCCATCAAATTTATGCATGTCAACTTTGGGCACCTTATTCCAAGAGTGGGGAGAACCCCAAGGTGAGTGGGAGGAATGAGTATGCTCATAATGGAAATGTTGAGGGTCCTCTACATTCAGCTCTTCCTGCTTACCTTTTATGAATTGTTGCATGGATTCACGGATGGCTACGTTGACTTTTGTTTGGATGGACTCTTGGACTTCGGCTCGTATGGTAGTGGTGATGGATGCCATTTGGGATTCTAAGCTGGACAGCCTAGTCTCCTATTCATCTTGGGTCTGAGATCTGGTGGTTGGCATGGTAGCAGCTTAGGTAGTGGATGAAGTGTCGGGACAAAAATCAGGGCCACTAAAAATGAGATGTACTAGGGTGATCAGGAGATCGGGGCCACTAGAAACTTCTAGAGGAAGATCTTTCTAGAAGCGGAAGCTTCTATTAGGTCTTCTTACGTTGACTTATTCTCCTTTATTTATTAGGCCTTATTAACTAATGTCATACTTTATTACATAGAAAACATATCCTACTAACTAATGACCCATGGAGAGGGGTTAGGATTGGATCCTAACATGCCCTCCCCCTTCAAAAGAAGTCTTTTCCTCAAGGTTGTAGGTGTGGAAAATGTTGGAGTATGGTTGTTGGTTCCCAGGTCGCATCCTCTTGTGAGGTGTCCTTCCACTTGATCAACACTTCCTTGATAGTTCGGCCACGTAGCTGATGTTCACAGTGATTGAGGATTGCTTCTAGTTGGAGCCAAAGGGAGCCTTATTCATCTAATTCTGGAAGGATGGTTTGGACCCTACCATGTTGTCCCACCACTTTCTTCAGACAAGAGACATCGACACTGGATGGATTTTGGAAGTAGCAGGAAGGGCCAATTTGTAAGCCATTGAACCAATACACTTGATGATCTGGGAGGGCCCATAAAACTCGGGTGTCAACTTGTGATGCCCGTGAGCTTTGAGAGATGTGTGCTTGTAAGGTTGGAGTCATAGAAACACCTGGTCACCTTCCTAAAAAACCCTTTTTGAACAATGTTAGTCCGCCTATTGCTCCATGCGATTTTGGGCCATGTGGAGGTTATCCTTCAGAGCCACTAGGGTAGTTGTGTGACCTTGTAGCATTATATAAATAGATTGGACGTTTGATGTGCCTGGAAGATAGGTAGTGACTGTAGGTGGGTGTTGGCCATACATTGCTTCATATGGGGTCATTTTAGTGGTTGTATGATAGGAAGTATTGTACCACCATTCTGCCAAGGGGAGCCATTGCACCCACTGGTGTTGTTTGTCCAAAGAAAAACACCTCAAGTAGGTTTCCAAACATTTGTTGACCACTTTGGTTTGGTCATCATACTAGGGGTGATAGTTTGTTCTCGTGTTCAATTGGGTGCCCTGTAATTTAAATAACTCTTGCCAAAATGTGTTGGTGAAAGTTGGGTCCCGATCAGAGACAATAGAGATGGGCATGCCATGTAACTTGAAAATCTAATCGAGGAAAACTTATGCTACTAGTGTTGGTGTGAAAGGGCGTGGTAATGCACAAAAATGAGCATACTTGGAGAGGCGATCAACCACCACCATGATGACGGACTTGGTCCTAGATTTAGGAAGGCCCCCTATAAAATCCATGGAGATTTATGTCCACATAGAAGCTAGAATTGGTAGGGGTTGTAGGGCACCTAGAGACTTGATAGTTTCACCTTTATTACGTTGGCACACCTCACATTTTGTGACAAAGTGAAGGATATCCTTTTTCATTCCTGCCTAGAAAAAAGAATGACAGGCACAAGCATATGTCTTTTGGAACTTTGAGTGACCTACAATATCTGATGAGTGTAACTCATTTAAGAGACTCAAATTTAGTGATAAAGAGAGTGATAGAACCAGGTGATCCTTATATCTAAGAATATTGTCCTGCCAAGTGTAGTCGATGGGAGGATTAGGGTCCTCCTGAAGTCGCTAAATTATATTGGAGATAGTCAGGTGTGTTAGCCAGTCTTTGCGTACTTCTTCAATCCAATCAGGGACCGGTAAGGATAAGGAAAAGAGGGAGCCTTCCTCCTCATGTTGTATGGAAAATGCATCGGTTACTATATTATATTTTCACTTTTAGTATATGATTTCATAATCATAACCAGAAATTTTGGTCAGCCACTTATTTTGTTCTGGGGAGAATAGTCGTTTCTAAAAAAAATATTCCAGAGTATGGTGATATGTTTTGATCTGAAAACAATGTCCCAAGAGATGTGGCTGCCATGTGTGCACCAAATGGAGAATGGCCATCATTTCTTTTTCATACGTAGATCTGCCCACATTGCGGCCACTCAACGCTTAGCTAGTAAAGGCCAAAGGTCGACCCTCTTGTGTGAGCATCGCGCCTATACCATTTCTAGAAGCATTTAATTCCACCACAAAGGTTTTATTGAAGTTAGGAGCTACTAGGACAGGAGTAGTACACATGGCCCTCTTTAACTATGTGAAGGCTTTATCAGCAGCAGGTGTCCAATGAAATGCATTCCTCTTAAGGAGGTCAGTCAATGGCTTATCAATTTTTCCATAATGGTGGAAAAATTTCCTGTAATATCCATTTAGACCAAGAAAACCCCTTAGGCGTTTCAAGGTCGTGGGTCATGGCCACTCTTGCATAGCTTGTATCTTTTTGGGGTCCATTTTAACCCCTTCACGACTGAGAATGTGTCCCAAGTATTCCACTTTGTTGGCTCCAAATGAACATTTGGTCTTTTTGACAAACAATTGGTTTTCCTGTAGAAAGTGAAGGACTTTGTCCACATGAAGAAGGTGGCTATGCCATGTGTGGCTGTAAATGAGGAAGTCATCAAAGAAAACCAATTCAAACTTCCGAAGGTAAGGTTTCAATATTGTATTCATGAGACTTTGAAAGGTGAATGGGGCATTGCAAAGGCCAAAAGGAATGACCAAGAATTCATAATGTCCTTCATGGCTTATGAAAGCAGTCTTCGGAATATCTACCTCCTTCATTCAGATCTGGCAATAGCCGGAGTGAAGATCTAATTTGGTGAATACATAGGCACCTTGGAGTTCATGTAACAGATCATGAATGACATGAATGGGAAACTTATCTTTGATGGTAAATTTATTAAGGGCATGAAAATCAGGGCACATGCACCAAGTACCTTCTTTATTTAACACCATCACCACTGGTGAAGAAGATGGGCTAGTACTAGGGAAAATTACCCCTGCCTCCAGTAATTCATGTACCATATTTTCTATTTCATTTTTTTAGAAAATAGATATCTGTAGGGACGTACATTGGGGGGTTGACTGCCCGGAAGGAGAGGGATGTTATGACCATGCTCACCCTTGGAATGAGGTAGGGTTGTGGGAACCTCAAAGACCTTGGGGTAATTGTCCAATATGAGTTGCAGGCTAGGAGGAACTACCTGAGAAGCATGTTCAGTGACCTGGATGGAATTAAATTAAGAAATCACACCATGGTGGCCTTTCTTCAACAATTTTTCCATCCTGTGAGATCTGATTATTTCAGGAGAGCCCGCTTGAATACCTTGGAGGGTATAGGGGTGAGAGTCTTTGGTGAAGCTCATATATAATTCTTGATAATCCATTGTGATGGGCCCTAGAGTGCGAAGCCATTCCACTCCTAAGACAATATCACAACCACCCATGGAAATAGAGAACATGTGGGTTTTAAGATGAGGATCACCCATTTGGAGTTTAACATTCTCTCAGCGGCCCCCACACTTCATAGTACCACCATTACCGATGAGGATTTGAAAATTACAAACAGGACAAACAAATCAATGGATCTCATCAACAAGATTGCGATGAATAAAATTATGGATGCGACCACTATCAATCAATACCACCACTTGTCTATGTTTGATGTAGCTCTTGAGCTTCATTATTTGCGGGGCCAAAATACCAAAGAGCGCATGGAGCGATATGACTGGTTCCTCGAGTTCCACAGGGGTGACAACTGGCGCTTCATCATGATCACTCGGTTGCGCCTCCTTGGGGTCAAGAGACTCCTCTGATGGGATGTCTTCATAGGGAGAGGAAGTTGATGCATCAATCTGGAAGAACTTTTGTTCTCTACATTTATGCCATGGGGAATACTTTTCATCACAAAAGTAACAAAGTCCTTGCCTGCGATATTCAGCCATTTCTGTTGGAGATACCTTTTGGACCTTCAATGTTTGTGTCGGAGTTGAATGAGCCCCGAGGAAAGGACAGTTGGGAACTGGAGCCTTCTTGGGTGGGGCTTGAAGGATGGACTCGGCTTCAATTACTAATTGACATGCCTGCAACTAGGTAGAAGGATGATGCATGTTCACATGAGCCCGGATGGCTTTCTTTAAGCCATTGCTAAATCATTCAAGGTAAAATGCATAATATAAGCCCTTGGTCCTGATAGCCAATTGTTCAAATGTCATGATGAAATCTANTTGGGAACTGGAGCCTTCTTGGGTGGGGCTTGAAGGATGGACTCGGCTTCAATTACTAATTGACATGCCTGCAACTAGGTAGAAGGATGATGCATGTTCACATGAGCCCGAATGGCTTTCTTTAAGCCATTGCTAAATCATTCAAGGTAAAATGCATAATATAAGCCCTTGGTCCTGATAGCCAATTGTTCAAATGTCATTATGAAATCTATGACTGATCCAGTTTGGCGCAACTTGGTGAGCCTACTCAAAAAATGTGATTCCCTATCAAAATGGGCACAAACTGCTTTAGTGAACATGTTCCAAGTGGGTATTCTTGGATAACATTTCTTATGCCACTGCCACCACTACCACCATTCTTGATCCAGGTACAAAACACCTACATGGAGTTTGGTCTTATCATCCCAAATATGATGGAGGGAGAAGTATTGTTCCATTTGAGAAACCCACCCTGCTGGGTTGGATCCATCAAATTTATGCATGTCAATTTTGGGCACCTTATTCCAAGAGTGGGGACAACCCCAAGGGGAGTGGGAGGAATGAGTATGCTCATAATGGGAATGTTGAGGGTCCTCTACATTGGGCTCTTCATGCTTACCTTTTTTGAATTGCTGCATGGATTCACGGATGACTACGTTGAATTCTATTTGGATGGACTCATTGACTTTGGCTCGTATGGTAGTGGTGATGGATGACATTTGGGATTACAAGATGGAAAACCTAGTCTCCCATTCATCTTGGTCTAAGATCTGGTGGTTGGCATGGTGGTGGCCTAGGTAGTGGATGAGGTGTCGGGATGAAAATCGGGGCCACAAAAATGAGATGTACCAGGTTGATCAGGACAAAGAGAGGAGTCTAATGGGATAGATGTCAAATAAGGGTGTCTCGTCAAGGGGTGGGACCGTGGGGGGGGGATGATTAAAGCAGAAGGGTACCACTACGATCAAAATGAAGAGAGGAATGCAATGGACTAGGTTACAATTAAAGGTGCTGACGGGCCCCATACTCGTTTCTTTTTTTTACTCATGTGGAGTTATACTCCCCCTTGAATACTTTTGCAGTGGTGGAATTCCCAAATTCTCTCTTTTTTTTAAATCTTGCGAAGTTATACTCCCCCTTGAATACTTCTACAGTGGCGGAATTCCCAAATGCTCAATAATAAAAAAATGTCATCACAGAGTGTTTCTTCAAAAAAAAAATGTGACAGGGGCCAATTTGTAATGCAATAGATCAGGTGTTTCCATCCCAAGTGTTAGGGTTTGCAGGGTATCTATAGTCAAGGATTTTCCATGTGCTATAGCTCTCTTATATATGTGTGGGATCCAATAGTAGTACTTGACCCAATATCTCAAGGCACCAACTAAGGAGGCTAGACCGTACCCTTAGTTGTATTACTCAACTACCCATGTACTAGAGAGCATATTCCCGAGTGTTGTTCTCGGTGACACTATAGCAGTCAGGCGGCCAATG
>JASDQU010945167.1:0-15023 GCA_032191745.1 Picea mariana
TTCTATTAATTACATGATTCTTTCAAAATGTAATCCTGGATTCTTATATATGGATAGGCCTTGCAGCCCATTGTCCAACCTTCAACAATTATTAGGGTTGTGACTCTGTTCTTCTGACAAATTCCTTACACAGTTCCTCCACCGGGAACTCCTTTGGCATGCAACTTCCTTGTTGCATATCCATCACTATTTGTGATGGCCTCAACCTTGAGTTAGCTTTAGCTTTTTATTAAATATTCCCCTTAAGGAATATAAGCATGCATCTTTACTGTTAAGATCACTCAATTCATATTCATTCACAATCCTTCTCATGTGATTCTCAAAGGTGTAATCATTTGTCTCTTGTTATGACAAGAGAGCATCTTTGCTCATTTACCCTTTCATCTAATTATATTGGTACTTCTTGAGGAAATGGAATACATTCCCCTCAGGCTATTATTTAAAACATAACTTTCATGACTCCCCAGAATGGAGTCAGTTATGCCTCCATAGCATTCATTCAACCTTGGAAAAATCAATACTTGCTTTATGTTTCGCTCATCGGGAAAAACCATATCGTGCCTATAACTATACTCTTACATCATATGTGTGCATTATTTTGCACGTTTAGTATCATTCATACCTTACTAGTATTAATATCAGGCTTCCTATTATGAAGCTTCACACTACATTCAACTCATGCATATTCATCATACTAGCTCATGCCTTCTCCTCACGCGACCACCGGCGGTGACCATGATCCAAACTAAAAGGTGCTTTGCGTTTCGCGATTTCAGGATGCATGTTGCAAGGAACTCTGGTTCCTCGATCCCTGAAATCCAAAAACCCGAAAGACCAAAGCTAAGGTTTTCTCGGCTCTTTTATCCACATGACCCTTCGCTCGGAACCTGGGGTCAACTCCTAAACACACGTCGGGATCCCGTGTTTCGGCAAATCTGTGGACAACGCTCCACCATTTCCCAATAGCCGAAACCTCGAAGCTCTATATCAACGACTCTCGTTGATTCAAATCTAACGGATACTATTCCTCCCGAGCTTGTGAGTGATGAGAGGTTATCAACCTTATCTTCTCCACTGATCTACTATATCTAATGGTTCACGAAATTTCGATATTCCTCCCTCTGATAATTCCACTATCCGTTCAACCTCTCGATAACCGAAAATATTGAAATTTTGGATAAGATCAATGGTCACCAACGGCTCTCCAACCAACAGTTGTGACTATGTCACGATTTTGCATTTTGTGACTTTGGAACTTCTGTTGTGAAGAACCTCAAATCCTTTGATCCCCGAAATTGTGAAATTTCGGAGTTCCCAATCTGACGGTCCCGATTCTTCCACAATCTGATAGCTCAAATTTTGTTGGGATTTCGCGATTTCACATGTCGCTAAGTCAAATACCTTTCACCTTCGTTCTCCCGATCCCCAAAATTGTGAAATTCTCTCTGGACGATCAATGGTCCAGATCGCTCCTCGATCAACGACTATGATCGTTTCGCAAATTTCTCATTGCTTCTTCCAAGCCCTTTTGTTTTGTGAAATTCCGGTATCTCCTCGCAACTAACCAATGTGCTACTTCTCCGAGATCGAAAAACTTGAAACATTTCAGTTCTTTCTGAATGGATCTTGATTCTCGATCCTATCCAATCTTCAAAACTCTTTTCTGAAGAATTTCTCCCACTTAATCCTCCATACTTGTTCTTTCTTCGAACTTTAGTTTTCTGCGCTTCCTTTTGAACGCTTCAACTCTTTGAACTTAGAAACATTTTCTAATTGTTTCTTCTCAAGACTTAAAACCACTACTCCTCCTGGTATACAACCTCCAGAGTTTTCAAACTTTAACACAAGCTTGATTCTATATGCATGTTCGGCATACCAATTTTCCTCGCTATCTCTTCTGAGCTTTTAAGTTACTTACAAGACTAATCTCTTAGTCATAACTCATACGGACATTACCCTTTCTTTATGGGAACAACCAACAAGGGTCACTATTGGGAATTAGCAACGGTCCCAAAGGACTCCTCTTAATCTTTCTTAAACAGAGTATCTTTGTTGTTGATTCTAACCATTATAGGTCAAGTAATTTGACCCTACATATCTTCATCAGTCCTCTCGATCATGGGAAGTTATATGCTCAGGGTTTAGCCTTTTAATAATGCAATAATTATAACTTTCTAAGGATCCTACCAGTCCTTACCAGATTTCTAAAATCATGAAGGAGTTCTTCACGAGGATCTTAATTCTTACATAACTAGCCATCTCAATTGCAAGAGACTCTACCTACTTTAGTAGGTAGCCATCGTCGCACTATAACATAAAAACTTAGTCATGTCCCTTTTATAGCTCGTGCAGATCCATAGCACACTTTATTCCACCTCTGTTATTCACACTCGGGTCTTATCAGTAATATTGATCAGTGCATCCCTACTCCTATAAGAGTAGTTATCATTTTGACAAAGGAACAATATAATTCCTTTGCTGGAATTCAACAAGAAATCCCAAAATCACAGGTTCATTCTGCAGCCCTTCTCCTCAAGGAGTAAATGCAGATAACAACATCTACTTACGTGACTCATACATGATCCCAAGCAGGCCAAGTGTTGTAACCATGCTCTGATACCAATTTGTCACATACCCACTACGGCATAATAAATTTTTCGCCTCTTCTTGAGGGACATAATTCCCCGAAGCCCTATGAGGGCCTAGCACAGGCTAGCTCTTCCCTTGTCCACCTCCATGTGATCGTTGGTTATGACCACAGGCTAAACAAACTAGGTGCCTTTTTTCATTTTGCGACTCAACGATACAAACGCATCAAGTCTTTCGACTCTACAAACCCCGAAACCCGAAATCTTACCTTCGAGGAGATTGATGGCTGCGAATATCCCCCTGATCCAACGATCCTGGCTGTATCGGAATTTCGATAACCGGGAGTTCGAAATGCAAGAGAGTCAAGTCTTTCAACTCTCCAAACCCCGAAACCCGAAACTCGAGTTCTTGTATGAGACCCAACGACTCTTGATGTTTTGGAACCAACGGTCCGGATCTTTTCGGAGTTTCGTGAACCGGGAGTTCACGATGCAACGTCTCCAAAACTCTTGTCACTCCAATCCCTGAATTTCGATATGGGGATTCGTGTAGGAGACATAATATCCTCAAGGATTTGGATCCAATGGTCCACGGGATTTTGAAGCTTTCCCCAAACTCTGACCGCTCACCATGCGTCTCCTCCGATGGATAGTCCAGATCCTTTCGGGACTCCTCCTTTCTACCACAGAGCTCATCAGGGTTTTCGGGTATCGAAACTTCACGACTTGAAAAGATGAGAGGTCTTGCCCTTCAGTTTCCCGGGTTCCGAAACACTGACCGGCAGCCATGTGTCCCTCCTATGGACGGCTGCGACCTTTAGCCACGATCAACTATTGTGATATTTTCAAGATGATCAACGGTCGCGATCAAATCCTGACTTTCTCAAACTTATTCACACTAAACCGATTCAAGGTTTCATATACCGGGATTTCGTGACTCCTGAAGACAAGGGGTACTTCCCTTTGGTTTCTCGGGTGCCAAAATGTCAACCAACAACCACGTGTCCCTCCGATGGATGGTCCAGGTAACCCCCATGGATCTTGGGATATACGGTCCCGATTCCTTCGCTACTTGCGAAGGATGAAAGGGGTCGAGGCATTAACGCCTACGCTCCTTCCTCCAATCTAACGGTCATGACAGACCTCAGATCCTTCGAAAGGATCTCATCCGTGCATCTAGCAAATGAAAGGGTACTCTCTTTTGGTATTTGAAAATCCCTATCCTTCCTGAGCTTCGTCAGCTAGGAAGGACTTGAGAGCTTTGCGCTCTTTCTCCTGGACTTGACTCTTAGAAGAGTCTTCAGCACAACTATTGCGCTCCTTCATCAAGGGGTTCTGGGTTTGGTTTGCCTCGTAGAAATCCTGTGCATATCTGCACTACCTCTCCTGAGATTAATAGGCTTCGTCCTCCAAGGGACCCAAAAGGATTAGGAAGGTTTACATGTGTACATGAAACTATGTCCACGGTCAACGAACGCACAGTTCGTGACTCGGGCTTATGCCACTATAGGACACAAGTATTTATGGGTATAAAACCTATCCTAAACATATGCTTTCTTACTGGCCTAATTATAAAATCAAGAAAAAATAAGGGGGATACAGTATATCCATTAATAAATATGCCCAATTCCTACAACATACACAGTATAGTCAATTCATACACAGTTATAGATAAATTACACAGGGTAAGAAATCACTTATCTATTACAGGTTGCCGCCACCCAAATGATTGTGGGTGTTCGTCTTTCCACCCGACCATAGGCTCAAAGGCATTTATTCTTAGCACTTTGGCCACCCCCGTGCTAAGCCATGATATCACCAGGGAATTCTCACATTTCTCGAGGGTTCTCTCTCTGTTTCAGCTTCTGTTTGGGTCCTGTTTTCTGCAACTTGGAGCTTTCTTTCTTAGTGATGGCCTCGACAAGGTTTCTCAAATGCTCCTCAGCATCAAGCTCATGGCCTTCAGCTCGTGACTCACTGGAGAGCTCTGTGCATCTCCCTTGCGAGATTACGCTTTTCTTCTCCCCGTCTCTTCCCGTGTGTGTGTCCCTCTTACCTTGGGAGGTCTACCGACCTATCCTGTTCCTTCTGTCAGAAGGAAGCTCAGGTCTGCAGGTCCCTGTGGTACTTCGAACTGACAGCCCATGTTTCCATTGATGGGGGTGGTTGGTGATTCAACCACCAGTCCTTTCTTCATTGACTGATTTTCTTTCCTTGGGATTCGAAGGAGGTTTGTCATCCTTATCAAGGGAGATTTGGGGTTATTTGATATATGAACCCTCTCTTATAGTTTTCACATTCTTCCTCTAGTGATATCATGGCTAGTACTTTCAAGGCTTCACCCCCACAGTCAGTTATTGGCAACTCAAAAAACAATACATTTACATTTTCCTCATGCATTAGCATGGTAATTCATATTCTATGATTAATTACAAATTGGGGGAAACAGGGTGTTACATTCGAGAGATTCAGTTTTCGGTTATGTAGATTCACATTTTGCAGGGGACTTTGACAAAAGGAGATCCACTTCGGGATATGTCTTTACTCTTGTAGGAGGACGTATTAGTTGGATTTAAAAGCTTCAAAACTTAGTCTCTTTATCCACTACCGAGGCATAATATATGGCTTCTTCACATGCATGAAAGGAGGAAATTTGGTTACAGGGTTTGTTGGGTGAGTTTGGAAGGATGCATGACAAGGTGAAAGTATTTTGCGATAGTCAAAGTGCTATTCATTTGGATAGAAATCGATCTTCTCACAGTAAGACGAAACATATTTATGTTAAGTACCATTTTGTAAGACAAGTTGTTGATGAAGGTGGATTGGCTCTGGAAAAGGTTCATACAAAAGTGAATTTTGTAGACATGTTTACGAAACCAGTTTTGTTAGAGAAGCTACGGTGGTGTTTGGATTTTCTTGGCTTGCAGAAAAGGTGATTTATTAATTAAGGGAATGATATATCTGGTAAATTTTTGTCAAGGTGGAGATTTTTGGAAACATGCCAACGAATTTCCTCATGCGATGACATGCACATGCATGCAACTATGTTAATGAGCATACATACAATATATTTATGAACTGTTCATGTAACTATGTGATCTATTCATGATCAGTTTGTGTAACTGAGTGATATATGTTATATATACGAGCATACCCATAGAGGTGTGAGTACAATGTGAATGCAAGCGTGTGAAATGAGCAGAGAGAATAGAGTGTGTGAGGAGAGGATGATTGTATGCCTATGAAGGCTATTGTAATTCTCCCTTGAATAATAAGAATATCGACTATCATTGCCTTTGGTTTTTCCCCTCATTGGGTTTCTACATAAATCATTATGTCAATTATGGGATTTTTGTGCTTGGTTTAATGCATGTTTGATCTTCCTTGTTTATGATTTGCTTTATACAATGGTTTTTGCTTCCACTGCCTAACAACACTTATGACAATGTCCACATAGATTGAAATTTTTTCTAATTTTTTCTAGCACCAAGAAAAAAATTAACTCTTAGATATATTATCTATGTGAACCATTTTATATACTTCTTTATGAGAATAATGACACTCAACTATATTCAAGTTTTACTTATGAAAACTCTTATATATAGAATACTTTCCCATTGTTTACCCTTACTTCAAGGTTATCGTTTTTAATCTTTAATAAAAAAATTATATAAGTCTATTTCATAGATTACTGCAAGTGAACCATATGAACTATCTTTCCTTGGTCATGGCCTTTATAAAACTGATTCTATGGTTCATTCTTCGAGAGGATCTCTTTAATACCCTCATGCCCCTATAATTTATCCAAACATAATTTTCTCGCTTTATCCTTAGTGAAGTTATTGATTACATTCTAAAATTGCTTTATGAAGCTACAAAAAATAAATAATATTATATATCCCGGAAAGTTAGCATTAGGGAGGTAGGGTTAGCACAGTTATAAAGGCGCCTTTACTTCCATTTTCATATTTGTATAAAAATGATTTTTCATAATAGTTCACTATAACTTTGTGCTTTTCTAACCATTTCATACCTATAAGTATGTCATATGATCCTAAAGGTAATACATTCAAGATTATCTTTGTATCTTGACCATTTGTTTTCATCTCACAATCAGGAATGAGTTTTGTTATCTTTCTTTTTGTGTGTGTTTCTAAATTTGTATTAACCAAGATTTAGTGTGCTTTTCCTTATTCATCTTGTTTGAGTCTACCAAAGTTGGGGTAACATAAATTAAACTAGCCACTAAGTCTATTAGAATAAAAACTATGTGAAAAACCTATGTGGACAATGTCATAAGTGTTAAGTCTTATTACTTTAAACAAAAAAACAATTAGTGGTACATCACAAATTTTCATCTTGATTGACCAAACTTCATAATTTTTACCTCTCAAAAAAAGTCATCGAGGGTGTCCTAAACTATTGTGAGACACCATTCACTTTCTTTATGCAACTCTATCAACATTGATCACCAAATTGAACTTACAAAATTTAAACCACGCTTACCATTCAGACCAAAGGATTTTTAAATAGAAAAGTATCTCTTAGTACAATCCATAAAACCCCATCTATATATCTCATAAATTTATTATAATTTTGTCCCCCAAAATCCAATGGTCAATTGATTTTAGGTGTTCTACCACAAACCCCAAAATAAAAACCCTAATTGCAACAATTTTACATTAATCGAATCGTTTCCGCCTCTGTAACTAACTTCGAATGTTGTATGATGGAGTAACATATGAAATTGATCCACTTCCCATTCTCCTTATCACTCTCTGTGATGAATGACTTGTTGAGGACATCTTCGACTCCATTAATAGTCAAACAAGTAAATTATCAGAAGAACACCATGAGAATTAGAATCCATCTTCCATTGAGACAATGTTGTTCTATGAATTGAATTTGTCAAAAATCAAGTTCCCCTGTCTAAATTATTCCACGCCTCTTCTTTCCACCGACATGCTTACCTGTAAATGAATTCTTATCTAGAATCTTGGATGGGAAATAAAACAAGGAAATACATAAATAATAACACTTACCACCACTCAAACTCTAACCTTAGGGTTTTTTTGTATTTTTTATTGGTACCTTGCTATAAGGTCCTCCTCTCAACATCATCTCAGGCAAGAAAACTTTACTTTAATGGAGAAGAATGGCTCCAACCTTGCTCTAGTACCAATATGAAGAAATTATGCAGGGAAAATACTCACATAAAATAATTGCCAAAACATATAAGAATAAACACAACAACACTTTGATCGTTTCTACAACCAAATAATTCTTAACTATTGATCATGTTCTCTCTTCCACATACCTTTCATTAATTCATGAAATGATCTTAAATACATTGAAAAAAAGCACTCTAGAAACAACTCGATGCTAAGAGCTATATAGATATAACTACCAAGAACTCTCTAGAGGCAATGTCCAAATCTATTTAGTATTTAACCATGTCAACCTCAAGATGCATAAACAACACATAACTCAACTAACTAGGTCAGTGGGGTAATTACATTACAAAAAAATTATTTAGCGAAAGATCTTTATAGATTCATTGAGGTGAGTGAAAGGTTTTCGAGCATAGGTAGAGTTGAGCCACAAGATTCATAACACTACACTAGGTGTTTTGTCATTTTTTTGTGCAATTGAACTTGCTTTGTTTCACCAAACTAGTACAGATGGTGGTTTTTTCAACTTCAGAAGGAATCAAAAACTTCATATTCGAAAAACAATTATTGGGTCTGAGAACTATTTAAGTGAGTAGCTTAATAGGAAGCCATATTTTATTTTGCTCGAAGTGGAAGTTGGGAATTTTTTTATGGCCTTTGGGAGCTTCAGTCATATAAACTGCAGAGAAAACAATTTATATATAATATCAAGATCCAAGATGATGTTTTATTTTCAGAGTGAAAGCATGACTTTCTTAGGGGTTCTCGCAAAATTTTATGGCTTGGTGCAACTCTTGGGTTAAGTCTGTTTTAAAAGGAAATCCTTTAAGTTAAAAAAATAAAAATCAATATTTGTAGAAAGAAGGGAGAAGGTTTGATTCTTGTGAAATAGTCTATTGGATATTTTTCAAGGTTCACATGACATCTTCAGGAGGCATATCCCTACAACTCTAGTCCACGAGTTTCATCTAATCAAGGCACATGTTCCTTGTTGCAATCTTGTTTATAACTTATTTTCTCTCCATTTGAATATGAACAATTCACCACATTTACCATAGACTTTGAAGCTAGAAAAGTAACTCTAGAAAAAAAATTGTGAATTTATATAGAATCTTTAGATGAACATAGAGAAGAGAGAAGTGAAACTTCAGACAATCATTCTTGATAATTAGTTTAGATACTTGGAAGGAAGGATTTATAAACATATAGATAATATAATATTAGGGTTGGAGACTCAATCGCAAAAATGTTGGATTATAAGAAATGGAAAATCAAAACGAGGAAAAGTCAACCCAAGAAGTAGATGAGATTAAAAAGATAAAACAAAACATAAATAACAATTTGGAATGAAATAGTTTGGAAGGTAAATTTGTTATCAAACCTATCAAAGTGGAAATGAATAATCTTAGAGAATTACACCATGAGATAAAAAAAAAGATTTGAACCTCATTAATTTTTGTATAAATGGAAAGAAATATGAGGACACACTAGAAATAGTGAAAGGAAGAACTACAATAAATTAGAAATTAAAATAACTTGTCTCATAGAGACAAAAAGGCTAGACAAAATAATTGAGCATAAATATAGGTTAATTCAGGTTATGGTAAAATCTCTAATCACCATAAATATGCCATACCAAGTAAAATTCCATGTTTAAAAGGGATGAGGACCTCATTATGGAACATGAAGTTATAAAGGTAAATCAAGCCAGGAAGGAAAGAAAATGGGAAAGAATTAGGAATAGAATTTAGATATTATTAGGGATAGAAACCAAAAAGATAATAATCCATAGGAATTTGGGATGCTCTCTATCCTCTCTCATAATTTTCATGGATTTCCATGGAACCAAGGGCCTATTTAATGTTGGATCCCAAGTGACATTGATATTATATTTCTTGTTGAAAATTGGGCGAATAGAGAATATAAGGTCCCTAACCTAGAAGGATTTGTCTTGTGGTTGGTATGGAGAAAGAGATCCTAACACAGAGAGATTAGAGACATGGCTTGTTACATAATCGAGGACATTTTCCCTCACATTAGACTTCACAACAAAAACCTTCCAATTACTGTGTGTGGATGGCGATTTCAAATATTAATGATAAAGATATTTATATATAGAAAAATTATTTTGTCTATTCAATATCGAGTTTATAAGAAAAATAATCTAGATAAAAATTGTATGTACTATGTCTTAGAACAATATATTTACAATCTGAGAAATGAATGCAATATCATCTTGCTAGAATACTTCAATGTTAGAACAACAATTAACCAATGTATCATTTTAAGCAATGATTACAACCTTGATCCTTCATGTCTAGATAAGGGCCTTGTTTTAGCTAGCGTACATGAAATAAACTCTGAAGATTTGGTCGAGAATTTTTTCAGTACCAAGCTAGTCAAGCTTTGTATTTATCAATATCTAATAATTTGCAATGATATAATGAGCTAGTCAAAATCCATTCCAATGAATTGTATTCATGGGATTGGCATTTAAATGTTGTAAATTATGTGATATTTGATATCCCCATATACAAACAAATAATAAAAAATTCCCTATTAAACAACCACGATTCCAACTTTGTTCATAGACTTTTAACCTCAAATCTGAACTC
This sequence comes from Picea mariana, assembly GCA_032191745.1. Classification (NCBI taxonomy): domain Eukaryota; kingdom Viridiplantae; phylum Streptophyta; class Pinopsida; order Pinales; family Pinaceae; genus Picea; species Picea mariana. The sequence continues at coordinate 10,375 of JASDQU010945167.1, forward strand.
TATCATGCACAAAATCCCCACTAAATAGAATTATGATAAAGAAAATCACTTGATTTTAGAGGTGACCTATTTTTAGGATTTAAATAATGAATTAAATCTCCTATCAAATAAGAAAAATATTGAAGACATGTATCATAATTTTATGATAGCTCTCTCTACTTCCATTAACAAGTTCTCTATTGAGGTGTCATGTAAAAAGGGAAATAAAATGGCCAACCCTTGGTATGATAAAGAGTATAATATTGTTACAAAACCCATTAGGTATGTGTACAACAAGTCCTTAAAATATGATAAGACAAGCATATACAAATCTCCAATTAAAAGGAAAAAAACATATTATATAATTATAAATCAAGAGAAGTTTTAGCAACTATCGAATCTTGATCCTAAGAAATTTTGGAGGTAAATTCTAACTCATAAAACTCAAGAAAATAATACAATTCCCTTCAGGGACTAGAATTCTTACCTTAAAAATCTTTATGAATCCCCTAATGTCATGGGTAACATTTAAATTGTTTCTATAGAGGAATACGTTTTTTCAATAGAAGACATGGAGTTTTTGGTTAAGTGTCTCATTCAAGGGAAATCTAAGGAGATTGAAGGATACCAAGTTAAAATATTAAAAATTGGAGGTTTTGTCCATATCCCTCACATCCACAATCTCTTCAATTTAGCAGTAAAACATGGCTTACTTAAACCTCAGACTCAAAGTATTATTGTACCTATTTTAAAAATGTGGATAAAAACAATCCCTCTAGTTGAGGACCATTATGATTAGCCCCCTTTTTGCCAAGTTATATGGAATTATTTTGGAAAACAATATCAAGGTATAACTAGAAAAACATAGAAAAGGAGAGAAACCCCAAGCCATATTTAGGAGCTATCATTCAATTATGGACCACCTCGTTATGCTTAGGATCATTATCGAGGAGTGTTGTAATAATAAAAACAATCTCATGTGTTGTTTCATTGGATTATGTAAAGCTTTTGACATAGCTCCCAAGTCTAACCTTTGGAAGAAGTTAGAAGAGCTAAATGTTCCTTTCAAGTTGTGAATTCTAGTGGTAAGGTTGTATGAGAACATTATTTCCAGGTTCAAAAACACCAAGGGATGGTAAGATTAAATTAATTGTATTGTGGGACTTACGCAAGGTTCCTCCTTCTCCCCTACCCTTTTTGGCATACAAATTAACAATTCAAATGGTTGTTTGGAAGAAGTAATCCATGTCATCCTTACTCTTGCTGATACAATAATCATCCTTCTTCTTTATGTTTTTATGTCGATGATATTGTTCTTATGGGATCCCATGTGATCTTGACAAGAAAAAAAAAATCCTCAAGGAATTATTTTCTAGTACGTGTAAGACTTACACGATCAAAACTGACAAAATGAAGGTAATCATAATTAAATCCAAAAAGATCAATTACAGTAATATTGTGTATGATAACAAGAGCTTGGAGGAAGTGACCTTATAGAAATAGATTGGAACCAATCTTCTTCACAAGCATAAATGAAACTATCATATTGAGAAAATGATAAATGGAGGGTGGGAATCCTATTATCGAATTGAAAACAATTGTAAATTAATGAACTTGGGCTATGGGATAAGAAGAAAATCGTATTTGAGACTATTGTCACCTCTATTATGTTATATGGTTGTGAAGTTTGGGGTTGCAATATCTCTAAAAAATTGTGGAGAAATATATAGTCAATCCAAAAGTGTTTACAACTTATAATATCAAAATTAAAGGAAGTACACCCTATCCTATCTTCCTCAGACAAGGAGGTTTCCCCCCATTCAAGAACAAGACAAAGAATACGAAATACAAGAGGCCTCCTAAGATATATACAAGGAAAAGACAAACAACATGGAAGACAAGAGGTTTCCTAAGATTTCTTCAACTCCAATCAAAACCACTTGTGGCTTAGGGGTGGCTTAAAGATGTAATTTTTTGGTTAAATCATTGAGCAATATTGTTAGAAACATTATTACAACTAAATTTAAAGAGAAATGGATAATAAAAGTAAATTAAGACACTATAAGAAGGTGATCAACCCTAACCTAGAAGCTGAATATCATTTCTTTGTTTTAACTAATGTAAAGAAGAACATCATCATTGATAAAATAAGAAAAAACTCTCATGATCCATAGTGAAACATACCATTGGAAAGCTTCTCTTTAAGCTCTTAGAGCACCAAGTACTTCCTTACCTTTCTTAAGGTGAGAGAGTTTCATATTGGTGGACATTAACTATCATCATTAATATATAATTTTATTATGATATTTAATATAAGAATTTATTTGTTTTATCAATATTTTTAATATTTAGTTAAGAATTTATTTGTTTTTTCACTGTTTTTAATATAAGAGGTTTTTTGTTTTGTTGACAATTTTAATGAATCTTAAATTCCAATTTTTCAAAAAGTTATAATTTCAATTTTTTTAAATCTTTTTGAAACCTAAAATATGATAAAATAATGTAATATGGGATTAATTTTCAATTCTTTTTATTTATATAAAAAATTAAACGTAGTTTATATATTTCTATATTAAATTAAATATTGTGAACTTAATTATTTATATATATAATAATTTAACTTAATGTACCATTATAATATAACTTAATCTGCAATTGATTTATTTATTTCTTTTTAAAAATAAATAAATGCTTCTTTTATATTTGTTTTCGTCGAAACGTTTCTAAAACGCAACGAAAACCTAAATTTTAATTCTAAACCAATAGGCAACTGGTTTATTATTTTTTATTTATAGTTAAAAGTAAATATAAAATTTGTTCACGTTTTTTTCTGAAAACGTGTCTTAGACGCAACCTAAACCTAAATTCGTGTTCTAAATTGACAAATTATATCGTTTCTGTCATAAAAATCCTAAATTCGACTTCTAAACTGACCAGTTATATCTTTTCTCTCATAAAAATTTATCTAACATTGTCTCATCCCGGTTTATGCTATAGGCACCTCATTTTAGTAGAGCGGCATTCAAGCAGCCATGCACCAAGGTTGCCGCAGAAGTAGCCCAGGTACTGAGACAGGTATCAGAGAGCATGGGATGCATGAAGCAATGCCCACCTTTACAATCTCTGATGGAGAGTCTGCGCGATGCAGTTGAAGAACTGAATACGGCTTTGCGCCTCCAGCCCAAACTGTTCAACGTTATCCAGCCATTCTACAGCCCTGATCAAACACATTATGCTGCAGAAGCCAACAACCTCGGTGCAGTTAATTCGGCTAGAACGCAATCCTCGGAAATCAATGCCAGTCCAGAAACCGATCACCTTGGTGGAGTAAATTTCACTGTACAGTCCTCTCAAATCAAAGCGGATTCATTTGATCCACCGGTATTGATACTCCAAGTTACTGACAATGCTGATGAAGATAAACACAAAGGCAGCTCAGAAATCTTTTCCGCGACAACAAAAGAATTGCGTTCTCCTATTAGAGGACAGGACATTACCAGTGGAAGGGATTATTTTACAATAGCCAGTGGTCGACGTCTTTCTATATACAGAAACGCAGATTTTGTAGAACATGCGGAGGCACTTTCATTGGCAGCCTTTGCATCCGTCCTCATTGAGATAGCTGCGAGGGTAGAACTTGTTATAGAGGCTGTACAAGAGCTTGGAAAACTAGCTGCCTTTCAACCTTAATAATTTTATAGAACTTACAATTACGTACGGAATCGAAACAGCAGAAGTCGTTAGCCTCCGTGGAAAGTTTTAAGGTTAAGCTCAAAACCAAACACCAAATTGGTTTGGTATGGTGTATTGTACGATAAGGAGCCTCTCCTGGCAGCGATTTGAATGTTAAAATCTATTAAGATATATATACCTACTTTACTTCTCTTTGAATTTTAACTTGTGAAAATTAAGAAAAAAAACATATATTTTCATTGTGAAAGTATAAACCTGTGTCATTTCCAATTTCAAGGATGGTTTTGGTTGCGATTCTCTTGAACAAGAAAATAATTAGGTCTTCGGATATTATTAAATTTTGTTGAATTTGTGGTTTATTCAAACTACTATCATTTTCAATTTCAAGCATGGTTTTGGTTGTGATTCTCTTAACAAGAAAATAATTAGTTTTTTGGATATTATATTAAATTTATTAAATTTGTGTTTTATTTAAACTACTTTTTACCTGTTATTATTTGGTTTGCTTTTTTTCATTTTTTTCAGCAGATTTTTTTTTCTCAAATATATTAGTGTAATATAATCTATTAGTGTAATATAATCTGTTCTCTTTGCCTGAGTATATGGACGGATTGTATTAGAACTGGCCATGTAAATTTTTCTCCAACATTGAAAGTCCAATTTGATGGAGAAAGGGATGGGTTACAAGTAAAGAAGATGAAGAAAACAACAAATCTGAAATGAAGTAAAGAAGATGAAGAAAACAACAAATCTGAAATGAAAGAGAAAGTACTGTAGAATAAGGAGTGTGGCACAGGAGCTGTATTAGAAAATGTTAAAAAAGAAAGTGATATATGAAACTGCTTACAAAATCCAATAAAAAGAAACTTAGAAGATGTTGATTACATGTGAAGAGACCCTCATGGCCATTCAACCAAAGTTTGAATGTGATCTGGCCTTCAATTTTTTGAAGAGCAGTCTTAGAGGGGAGATCAACC
>JASDQU010945170.1:0-20954 GCA_032191745.1 Picea mariana
TAGGTCCAATAGCCTCCTGGCCTTCGAATCATTTCTTACTTCTGAGCCAAAGTGGCTCTTCGATTCCGTGTTGGAATATCTTAAATATATTCTTCCACAGGTCCTTGTGAAACTTTGACTACTCTATCAAGCACTAGACTCAAGCCAAACCTCCAAATGGCTACGAGAGGTAACCGTGTGCCTACACTAAAAAGCGCATTGCAGTTTCGTGTGTCAGGATTTTAAAACTTGTGAGACCAAAAGGTCTTGTATCTTCAATCTCCTGAATGCCAAAATTTTAAAACTCGTCCACGCTAGATCGATGGTCCTCACAATCCCTTGATCAATGAACCACATTCCTCCATTTGTTGATTTGGTGCTTCACGAATCGACACTTTGTGAATGTTCTCCCCTTCAAACCCCTAACTCCCGAAATGTTGAAGTCTGCTTCTGGACGATCGACAGTCTAGATCACTCTTCGATCAATGGCCATGATTACATCGTGATTTCACGTATCATGAGTTTGTGCAGTCCTACGCTTTGACCACTTCAATTCATGAGTCAAAAAAATGTTGCTCGACTGCCACACATCCCTCCTTTGATTTTTCCATCTAGCTAACACGTTTCCTCCTAGATATCTGATGGTCTGAGTTCTTGTCGGGATTTCGCGTATCGCGAGTTCGAACAAGTTTTCACCTCTATTCCTCTCAACACAAAAATGAAAAAATTCTCTTTTTTGCATGAAGCATTAAGGTTCGTGCTACTCCTCCAGATCTCATGGTTTTCTATTCTCGTCTCTGCACTCCTCCAATATCGACTATTCTTCCTATGAAACCTTCACTGCTTCTAGTCTTTGAATATTTTTCATCCTCCAAAGGTTTCGAGCCTTTGTCCCTTCCTCTGCAAGTCCACTTTGGTTTAGTGAGCACTCTGCAAGTTTTATCCCTTCTGATATTTTTCCTTTAGAGGATTCGACCTCTCAAACACACTTTTTGTTTTTTGGGACCTCGAAAACGCAAAATTGAAGGTCTCTTTGAAACAACACTCCTCTCCTACCTGACATTCTCCCTTCCTAGTTCTTCGACACTTAGTCATTTCTAGACTCTGTGCACTCCTTGCACCTAGATTCTCAAGTTTCCTTTGTTCTCTCTAAACCCTTCAATGAGTCATTTTGAGACTCAGTCAATGCACCCCAGGAATTTGGGAGGCACACCTTGCATACAAGGAGCAGAAGAAAAACAATTGAAACTTATCCAGTTTATTTACAGACTCATACAGTCACCTTCTCGAACTCTTATACATGAATGAGAATGAACACTCTGTAAGTGTTATCCATCCTACAATTTTTCCTTTAGAGGATTCGACTTCTCATGCACACCTTGCTTTCTTCAGGACATCAATAACTCACAATCGAAGGTCTCTTTGAAAGAACTCTCCTTTCCTACCTAGAGTTCTCCCTTCCTTGTTCTTCAACACTTAGTCGTTTCTAGACTCTTTGCACTCCTTGCACCTGGATTCTCAAGTTTCCTTTGTTCTCTCTGTACCCTTCTCTGAGTCATTCCGAGACTTAGTCAACACACACCTTCCATTTGGGATCCAAACCTTGCATACAAGGCTCAAAAGAAAAACAATTGAAACTTATCCAGTTTCATTATAAACTCATACAGTCACCTTCTCGAACTCTCATACATGAAATATAATGAAATAAAAACAATATACATAATACAACGTTCATTGATTCATACATCAAATGAACACAGTCCAAGTTTGTGACAATTTTGTTTGTTCTATCACCCATGAAAAACTAAAATTACACAGTATTTTTTCCACTCTATTCCATGCTACTCTGTCTATTACATTTTGGTCTCATGCATCTGGATCTATTCCAATACAATACTAAAAAACTATCTAAGGACCGACTCCATGAGCTCTCTTGGCATGTTCTAAAACCTATCATTTCAAACTTCAAAAATAACACCTACTCTATCCTATTATAATAACTGCTAATTACTACCAGATAGAGTCGACACTCCATATCTGCAGTTTCTTATAGTCCTTAGAAACTTTACGAACAAGTTACATTAAAAAATGATGTTACAAAAAATCTCAACAACCCATTTAAATTATGAGTTAACGCTCGATTTGAAATTCTATCATTGGTGAGATGTCATATGTTTGCCTAACATGTGCACTGTTATCTTTGAATGTGATGTTCTTGCATCATACTCCTCTGGTTAAAAAATTTCATGGACTCCTTCCATGAGCTCCTGCATTGTCTTTCCATGCTTCAAAATATCAGGATCTGTGACCCAACTTGCATCTTCCATTGGGTGATCTTTCCACTTGAATAAGTATTGATGATATGCTTTCCTCTTGGTTTTCTTTCCATCCCTCTTTTCAATAATTTTATCCAACTGAGGTTTTTCTAATGTGGGCAATTTATATTCCCACTGGATTTCTTTCTGATGATATTATTCTCTTACTTCATCTCTCCTATAAGGATACAGGTCTATAGTATTGAATATCGACAATATCCCAACATTGTCTAGCAGCTCAATCTCATAAGAATTTTCTACAAATTCTTTGAGAACCCTACATGGTCCTATCTTTTTCATCTTCAATTTGTTATATTTTCCCCTTAGAAATATTTGTTTTCTCAAATGAAATAAAAATTCATCTCTAACTTCGAATTGAACTTGTCTTCTCTTTTGATCAATTATGCTCTTGTATTTCTCGTTGTTGTCCTATAGCTTCTCTCTGACTTTGTCATGGAGTTTTTACATATCTGCTGCAAAATCTTCTGCTCCAGCACTTCTGAACTCATCCCGATTCAAATTTATCAACTTTGTAATACCTCTTGGCCATATACCATACAAAATTTCAAATGGACTTTTTCCTGTGCTCCTGTTCACTGAATTGTTGAACACAAATCCTGCCTATGCTAGAATTTGATCCAATTATCAAACTTGCTCAATGAATAAACTTCTCAATAAGTTTCCAAGACTCTTGGTTACTACTTCAGTCTATCCATTTGTTTGAGGGTGATATGCTGAACTAAAGGACAATTTCGTCCCTAGCCTCATCTCTGTCTGAAACTATGCTTCTCGGCAATCCATGTAGTGTTACTACTTCTCTGAAAAATAAGTTGGAAATGTGTGTGGCATTGGTTGTCTTATGAAATGGTATGAAATGTGCCATTTTTGAGAATATGTCTACCACAACAAATATGGAATCACTCCCTTTTTGAGTTCTAGGAAATCCCAAAACAAAATCCATACTGATTGCATCCCACAACATCTATGGAATTGGTAATGGCTAATACAAGCTAGTGTTTTTTTGTCTTCCTTTTTCAAACTAATAAATTCTGCAATTGTTCATGAACTTCTTCACTTCTTCTATCATTTTCAACCAATAATATGAATTTCTCAGCTGTGCAAATATCTTATCCTGACTAAAGTGTCCAACTAAACCTCCACTGTGTTTCTCTTTCAACAGGTTGTCTCTCATTGAGCACTTTAGAATGCATAAATGGCTTCCTTTGAACAATAATCCATCCTGAATCAAATATTTAGTCCATGGGATTTTGTCTCCCAATAAAGTATTCTTGCAGGCCTCATAAGCTTCTTTGAAATATGCATCTTCCTTATACATCTCCTTGAGGTTTTCGAACCCCAAAGTCTCCACCTAGAATTCCTATACAATAAAATTCCTCCTTATCAAATCATCTGTGACTCTTTTAACAATTACAAAAAAGTGTTTAATAAAAAAAGTAATTTTTTTCATAAATTCTACCCATTTGGCATGTTTCTTATTCAACTTTTCTTGCCTAGTAATAAATTGCAAAGCATGATTATGACTCTACAAGACAAATTCTTCAGGAATTATATAATGCCTCCATTTTTTCAAACCTTGAATCACCACATAAAATTCCTTGTCATATGTGGAATAATTTTTCTTGGCATCATTCAGTTTCTCATTGAAATAAGAAACATGCCTATTATCTTGACTCAAGACTCCTCCAATAGCTAATCCACTTCCTTTGCATCTCACCTAAAATGTTTTTCCGAAATATAGTAAGACCAAAATTCACTACTCTGTGATTTTCTCCTTCAACACTCTGAAACATTTTTCATCTTCCTCTGTCCAACCGAAGGACTTGTGTTTCTTCTTCACAGTGTCCAACATGGGTGCACATATGCCACTAAAATTTCTGATAAATTTCCTATAAAATCTTGCTAACCCATGAAAACTTCTTACTTCAAATATGTTGCTTAACGATGGCCATTCTCTGATTGCTATCACTTTTTCTGGGTCGATCTTCAATTCATTTGAAGATATCATGAAACCCAAATATATGAGCTCCTTATTCATAAAATAACTCTTTTTCAGATTTATCAACAATTTCTCTTGCTGCAACCTTTCCATCATTGATGTCAAATGTCTTAGGTGTTCTTCCTTTGTCTTGCTGAAGATTAGTATGTCATCTAGATATACTATGAAAATGTTTCCTATGAAGTCTCTCAACACTTCATTCATTAGTCTCATAAATGTTCTCGGTGCATTTGTTGGCCCAAATGGCATGACCAACCATTCAAACAATCCTTCATTTGTCTTGAATGTTGTTTTCCATTCATCACCCTCTCTCATCCTTATTTGATGATATCCGATATTTAAGTATACCTTGGAAAAATATCTTGCTCCACTCAAATAGTCCATCAAATCATCCACCCTCGGTAAAGGAAAATTGTACCTAATGTTCATCTTGTTGATGGATTTTTAATCTATACATGTTCTTCATCCTCTATCCTTCTTTGGAATTAGTACAGTCAGTACTGTACATGTCCTTAGGCTTTCCCTGACTAACCCTTTATCCAACAACTCTTGGAATTTATTTTTGACCTCCTTGTTATCTCTAGGTGTCAACTTATAAGCTTCTTTTTTTGGTAAACTAGCTCCTGGAATAAGGCCAATGTGATGGCTTATGCTCCTAATGGGTGGCAATGAATGTGGTAACTCATCCGCGACTATATCAACAAATTTTTCTAACAGTTCCTGGATTTCTATAGGAAAATATTCTATAGAAGTATTTGTAAGGATAACTCTAGGCTTCCTCACTACAACAAACTGTGTTTCTTTCTCCTCCTTGACTTCTTTCAATAGCTCCTTCCCACTCATGAGAAGTATCCTTGAACTAGATTCTTTCTTTTGCTCTTTGTCTTCTATGGGTAACAACATATGTGTTCTCCCATTATTTTCTAGGGTATAGGTATTTTTTCTTCCATCATGAATAACTCTTATGTCAAACTACCACGACCTCCCCAACAAAATATGACAGACATCCATAGGAACTACATCGCACAGTATTTCATATTTGTAACCTCCTATTTTAAGTTCAACTTGGGATTGTTGACTTACCATGACTTGATCTCCTTTTTGCAACCATGATACCTTGTCTGGATTTGGACATGCAGTTGTCTTTAGCTCCATCTTTTCAACCATCTGTGTGGATAATGCATTGTCAGTTATCCCATTGTCTATGATCACCTTCCAAACTCTATCCTTCATCTTGCAAACAGTTTTGAACAGACTTGTTCGCTGAACTGGTCCCTCTAGTTCATTTTTTGGTTTGAGAAGAATTTTCCTCTTCATGAGGTTTCTTCCTCCTTCTCTTGCTTCTGCTTCCACATGCTTTTGTGCTTTGACAATGTGTGCTTCTCCAACTTTTCTTTTTCTGTTAGGACATTCCCAAGATTTGTGTCCTTCTTATCCACAGGTATAGCATTTGACTATGCCTCCTCTAGCTCTTCCTCTGGAAAATGAACCTCTTTCTCCATGTTGTCCTTCTTTAGAAATTCCACCCCTCACCTGGTGACTATGTTGTTAGCTTCAGGCTTCAACTTCTAGAACTTTTCTCTGTTGGTTCCCTTACATCTGCTATAATTTCCACCTCTGCTTCATTGGCTTTGCCTCCTGGCCAATTTTTCTTCAGCTCTCAAGGCTTCTTGATAAGAATCCTTGAATTTATTGATAGACATCATGTTGATATCCACTTTGATTTCATATCTCATCCCATTGATATATCTGGCTGTCTTCTCATCTTCATTCTCTTTCTGTCCAGCCCTGATGTTCAGTCGGTAAAATTCTTCAGTATACTCCTCCACTAATAAATCCCTCTTTTTCAGATTATGCAATCTTCTATAAATATTGATATGGTAATCCTTGAGGATAAGCTTGGCTTTCATCTTGGCTACCATCCTATCCTAGCTTTTAATTTTATGTTTACCACTTCTCCTATGTTGGGATTGTCGTTCATCCCACCATAACGTTGCATGACCTTTCAATATTTTCACTGCATGCTTCACCATCTTGTCTTCTTAGATATCTTCGTAATCGAAGTATTTGTACATAGCACGTACCCATTCTAACAATTATTCAACTTATAAATTTCCTTCATACATAGGTACCTCTATCCTTGCTCTGGCTACTATTTTCGAAACATCTTTTATCAAGCGATCATGTGCAACATCCTGTGCTACATTTTGTTTGACCTCTTATTCTTCTTCGCCCTCAGCTTCACTAACATCACCAATGTCTGGTGCGCTTATTTTTGCTACCTCCATGGTGTCCATTCTAATTCGGAGTTGTCACATTTCTTCTTCCATTTCTGCATTCGCTCTGTGCATTCTTTGTGGCATGATTTCACTAGTCACCTACAAACAGAAATCAAGTTTTTCTTGATACCACAATGATACGAACTCTCCTCCTTTCTCCTTTTTCCTTTTGTCTACAAACAAATCAAAACTCAACTATGATACCACCTGATGCAACCCCCCCGATTATTCCCCGACTTGGGGGTGTCTGCTAGCCTCCTGCCCGTGAGATCATTTCTTGCTTCTAAGACGAGGTGGCTCTTTGATTCTTTGCTAGAATATCTTAAATATATTCTTCCATAGGTCCTTTAGAAACACAGACTACGCTATCAAGCACTAGACTTGTGCCTCACCTCTACATGGCTACGGGTGGTAACAGTGTGCCTACACCAAAAAGTACATCGTGGTTTCGTGTGTCAGGATTTCATGACTTGCTAGACCAAGGGGTCCTGTACCTTCAATCCCCTGAACACTAAAGCATCGAAACACTTCCATGCTAGATCGATGGTCCTCGTTGTCCCTTGATCAATGACCCACATTCCTCCGTCTGTTGAGTCGGGACTTCGTGACTCGACACTTTGTGAAGGTTCTCCCCTTCGAACCCCTGACTCCCACAATGTCAAAGTCTCCTTCTGGATGATCGAAGGTCCAGATCACTCCCAAATCAATGACCGCAATTATGTCGTGATTTCACATATCGTGTAGTTGTTTAGTCCTACCCTTTGACCACTTGAGGTCGAGAGTCAGCAAAATCCTATTCGACTGCCATGCATCCCTCCTTTGACTTTTCCATCTCGCTAACACGTTTCCTCCTAGATATCTAACAGTCTGAGTTCTCATCATTATTTCACGTATCGCGAGTTCGAAAGAGTTTTCACTTCTATTCCTTTGAACATTGAAATGTCAAAATCCTCCTTTGGGAATAAAGAATTAAGGTTCTTTCTCCTCTTGCATATCTCACGGTTGTATGTGCCCATCTTTGTGCTCCTCCAATCTCGATCGTTCATCCTCTGGAACCTTCGCTGCTTCCAGTCTTTGAATATTTTTCAGCCTCCAAAGGCTCCTAACATTTGTCCCTTCCTCTACAAGTCCAATTTGGTTTATTGAACACTCTGCAAGTGTTATCCCTCCTGATATTTTTCCTTTAGAGGATTTGACTTCTCATGCACACCTTGCTTTCTTCAGGACATCAATAACTTAGAATTGAAGGTCTCTTTGAAAAAACTCTCCTTGCATACCTGGCGTTCTCCCTTCTTGTTTCTTCCACACTTAGTCGTTTCTAGACTCTTTGCGCTCCTTGCACCTAGATTCTCAAGTTTCCTTTGTTCTCTCTGAACCCTTCTCCGAGTCTTTCCGAGACTTGGTCAATGCACACCTTGGGTTTGGGATGCACACCTTGCATATAAGGTTCAAAAGAAAAACAATTGAAACTTATCCAGTTTCATTATAGACTCATACAGTTACCTTCTCAAACTCTCATACATGAAATATAATGAAATAAAAACAATATACATAAGACAACATTCATTGATTCATACGTCCAATGAACATAGTCCAAGTTCGAGACAATTATGTTTGTTCTATTACCCATGAAAAACTAAAATTACACAGTATTTCTCCCACTATATTCTTTTCTACTCTATCTATTACATTATGATCTCATACATCCTAATCTATTCCAATACAATACTGAAAAACTATCTAAGGGTCAACTTCATGAGCACTCTCGTCTTGTTATGAAACCTATCATTTCAAACTTCAAAACTAACACCTACTCTGACCTATTAAAATAACTGTTAATTACTACCAGATAGAGTCGACAATCCATATATGCAGTTTCTTACAGTCCTTGGAGACTTTACAAACAAGTTACATTAAAAGAATTTGTTACAAAAATATCTCAGCCACCCATTTAAATTTTGAGGTAATGCTGTATTTGAAATTTTGTCAATTTTGTCATTGCTGAGATGTCATTTGTTTGCCTCCTCTGCCCTATTAAAATAACTAGTAATTACTACCAGATAGAGTCGACACTCTATATATACAGTTTCTTATAGTCATTGGAGACTTTACAAACAAGTTACATTAAAAGAATTGGTTACAAAAATATCTCAACCACCCATTTAAATTTTGAGTTAATGCTGGATTTGAAATTTTACCATTGGTGAGATGTCCTTTGTTTGCCTCCTTGTGTGCGTTGTCATACCCATTTAAATTTTGAGTTAATGCTGGATTTAAAACTGTGCCTCCTTGTGTGCGTTGTCATACCCATTTAAATTTTGAGTTAATGCTGGATTTAAAACTGAGATGTGCTTTTTGTCATTGCTGAGATGTCCTTTGTTGGCCTAAATTTTGAGTTAATGTTGGATTTGAAATTTTGTCATTGCTGAGATGTCCTTTGTTTTCCTAAATTTTGAGAATGTCAATTTTGTCATTATTGAGATGTCTTTTGTTTGCCTCCTCGTGTGCGTTGTCATGCCCATTTAAATTTTGAGTTAATGTTGGATTTGAAATTTTGTCAATTTTGTCATTGCTGAGATGTCCTTTCTTTGCCTCCTCGTGTGCGTTGTCATACCCATTTAGGCAAGCCCATGAGGCCTTCCCTTACACATCTCATCAAAATTATATAAGAGTATTGTTGTATATAAAGACAAAATATGTTATTTCATGCTATTGATGTGGGATATGTCCCCAAACGCCAAAAATTCAACAATTGAGCTGTCAGGTTCCCGATTGATGATGCAAGTGTCAAGCTTTTATCAAAGAATTTTCAAGAAGATGAGAATCAGAGCGTCAAAAAAAATATTTTGAATCCTAATGATCCATGTGTTTGGTTAATATCTAATATTTTTAGACGTTAAATTCATTTATACAGGTGCTAATTTGAGGATCTTCATTTTATGTATCAACGCCATGAGTTAAGTTCCAGATCTAGACAGAATAATAATGGGTTTGTGGTATCAGGTTATCTCGCTCACTGTATCTGCATTGTTGGCATCAAGGATCCTGTGTGTCCCAGTGTCAAAGAAGTTGTTGAATTCCATAGAACTGCAGGTATTACAGTGAGAATGATTACTGGTGACAATATTAACACTGGGAAAGAAATTGCAAGAGTGTGGCATTTTAACAGATGATGGCGTGGCAATAGAAGGACCTGATTTTAGTAAAAAGATCTTCGATGAGATGAATAAATTAATACCAAACATTTAAGTCATGGAAATATATTGTCCATTGGACAAGCATACCTTGGTGAAGCAGTTTCACACAACTTTGGGAGAAGTCCTTGATGTGACTGGTGATGGCACAAATGATGCACAAGCTTTGTGTGAAGCTGACATTGGTCTTGCAATGGGAATTGTTGGGATTGCGGTTGCAAAGGAGATCGTACAATAGGATATGCCTATCATCCAATATATTTGTGTCACCATGCATCATTCTAGTTATGACAAGAAAAACAAGAAATTGTTGATGTCGACATTAAATATGTCATGTCTTCACTCAAGCAGGCCCATGTATATACAGGTTAACCACTTTCAAAAGCTCGAAAATTTGCAAGAATGATAGTCACTACCAGCACTAGAAAGGGCATAAATGACCTGCAGAAAGGTTAATAAGGATAAAATCATCTTTCCATTTGCGTTCTGTGATTTTTTTAAAAATGAGATCAACCCTTGAGAAGAGATGACTAGCTTCAACGGGATTTAGACACTATTGTTTTAGAAAATACAAAAGGAAAATATTCTACATATTCTAATATTCCTTTTTCATCCTAGTCTGCATAAAATGCATCGTATTAACTGCATCTTTCTCATAGCATGATTTTTGAAAATAAGAACTGAATTTCATAGTTCAAGACACAAAAACAGAGTATATGGAAGCAGAATATTAAATTAGATAACAAGCAAGATTTGAGGTAGAGTTTTAGTATTCAAAGCATAGAGGTGGTAGAAAATTTGGCAGAAATATCCAAGATGGAATCACTTGAAGCAACCATTCTAGCCTCTAGCTCAGTTTCTCAAGCAGTTTGGACAAAAATATTGAAAACAGTCACAGGAAGTTGGTAGCGTAGGAGGTTTGTTTTATATATTGTGCGCTACCAGCAAGCCTGTCTTCAACGAGGAGCAAGAAAAGTCAAATTTGAGTTCCTTTTAGGATGAAAAAGGGATGACTGAGTACCCAGCTTTGGTTGATAGTTGAAATAAGATATCTTCTATCCTCAAAAAAGGCCTAGAAGGAAGTCGAAGACCTAGATTTAGATAGGGATTCTAATCCCTTAGAAATAGGATCTCACATTTTTTCTTCTAAAAATTTTGATTTATTTTGACATGTATCTTCTTAGATCCATATCTTGGGGATATGTAACAATGTTGTAAAGGATATTTAGCCTGTGAAAATTAAGTTGTGAAGGGGGGTTCAGTCTTAAAGACTGAAGTTCGACCCTTAGGTTTTCAAACAACTTTATGCATTGAGATTTTAATAAGTACACATCTGAATTTGTAGTTTCTACACTGAGTCTTTAACTAGACCTCCATGTTTTCTTTATCTTCGACTTTGTTTTTGAGTGAATGTTCAATTCATTTATTCTTATGTTTATTTGATGATTGATTGAAGTTTGTCTTTCACTACATTGATAGGAAAAGAATAACAAATACCCTTCCTAATTAACCATTCATATGTGCTTTTAGTGTATATGATTCTGTTGGTATGGTATCATTCTCCATCTATTTTCAAATCCTTAAGTTATTCAATCAGTACAGTGAAGGCCTTGATCGTTAGAGTGTTTTCATATTTGTCTTGGAGGAATGAGTTTTTGATAGTTAGTCAGTTTGATACACCTTTCAAAACCCTTTTCATTGATCTATTTCTTAAGTTATCAAGCTCACTTGAAATACAACCTAGAGTGACTCTTGCAAAGATAACACAAGTGACAAAGGAAGCTATGTCAATTGTGATGAAGATCCCTCTGCAAGGAGAAAAATGGTTTAAAGGTATGCCATTAGACACTTCATGTTATATTGATTTTATCAAGCCTGAATATCGAAATCGGAAAATTGGAGCTGACATTCCTAGTGAGTATCTCGTGGAACCTTTTGATAAAATTTTGAAGATAATCAGGAAGTACTTCACATATGAGAGAAGATTCCACAAGTTTTATCCATAACACATCAAGTTACTAATTCATTTCACAAGGAGAAGTCCCTTAAACTTACCTTTCTTCCTATGTCAAAGCCTAGGAAAGATGGGAGACAGTATCCAAGCCAAAGATGACTAGGCAAAGAATAACTTATTCCATTTTTCTTTGATTAAGATGCTGGTGGTTTAGTACTTGGGAAATTTTAACACGGAATATAATTTCTTCTTGATTTCGGAAAAAATTCCCAAATCACATAAAGGAGATATTACTTTATCTTCTGAGAAATGATAACTTCATAGTTCATAGGTGAGAGTGGGAAATTTTGTTGAAAGAAGAAAAGGAAAAGAAATGGAAGATTCATCATTCTGTCATCCAAAATTCACGAAGAGAAGAAAACTGAGATTTATTGATGAAACTGAGGAGACCCAAGCTCCCAGTCAACCATGCACCATGTCCTTTGCTAGGAGATTTCCCATACCTACAATTCAACTAGGGCTTGTTGAATGTGTGAACTAGGGGATTGATGAAAAGAAAGTGGAAATAGGTGAGGAATATTCATATACTAAGGAGGAGAAAAAAACACTTAAAGAAAGCTCAACATGTCATTGCCAAAATCTATTAAGAAAACAAATAATTGATAAGGAAGCTAGAAGAAATAATTCCTTAAACACGAGCATCACATAATCAAGAAGGTTAGAGATATCCCACGTCACCAATAGGAGGAGAAAATAATATAAATTGGTTGAAAAGGAAGCTCAGAGAGGATCAAGATGTGATCATTGAGCTCAGGGAGGAAAAAAGAATATCAGAGGAAAGAATCATGGAACATTTCAAGGAATTAAAACCAACTATTGATGATTCATGTGCATCTCTCTTTGATGCTCAATCAAAATTGAAAAGAAATGTGGCTCTATTGAGACAGGTAAGGAGTTTGAAGAGACAAAAATTGTCATTAAAAAGGACAAACGAGGCCTTACAATTGCAAGTGAATTTGGAAAAGGAAGCTATGGAAAAACTCAATGATCCCATCCTTTGATGCAAACGAGATTCATGTGTGCAATCTCAGCAATAGGATCCAACACTCGAGATTACCCTGCAAATTTTGCAACCAACATTTGCGCAACATAAACCATAATTTACTGCGCAACGGTGGCAGTGTTGTCCAATGATACACATGATGATTCATCACAACCGTATTGTTGTAATTTTCTTAATAATTTATGATTGTAAATAACATCTTAGATAGGTTATGATTTCTAGATTGTCTTTCCTATTTTTGGTAAATTTTGTAGAGGTTGTTATTCTCTTTGAAAACAACCAAATCCATAACTCTAGGAGATAGTAATTGAACTACTAGAAACTAATTGCAACTTTATTTTATATATATAGGGCCCATTTTCATGTAAAAGGGGGGTTTGTGGGCAAAAGTATAGACATTTTTATCTTCTATGTAATTTTCTGAATCTAAAGAAATACAAATACATAAGTCTTGAGTTTCTTAAGAAAAAGATTCTTATGGTGGTGATTTGAAGCTTGTACCTTTATTTGTATGTATTTCATGTGTAATCATATTCATTTTCACTTCTCTTCTCTTTAAATTGGTAAATTGAAAGTCCATAATTTATTTAATGATGATCTATACTTAATTAATTTAAATTTTGTCTTTCTTCTCAACTAAGATTAGAATTCATCCATTATGGTGCTTTGATTTTGTTGTATGTTTCCTTTCTTATTTCACCGTACATGATCAAACTAAACATTGAAGTTCATCACCTTGTTTACCCTTTGTTCCTCTAAGAAATTCTACCTACCAACATTTTTTTTCTTTGTTTTTAGGGGTTGACTCCATAGCCGTAGAAACACTATCTTTTGTCACTATACCTTGAATAATTATCTTAAAATTATAAATCTAGGCATCATTTTAAAACAACATGTCTATCAGAGATCAAGTCTTAGAGAGAGCCCTCTCTAGATCGCAAAGGATAGTTTCCACTCTTAAAGTTATTTTGTAGGTTACCTTTGTAGATTGTTCCTTCAACCCAACAATTTACTCAGTGTTAATAGACCTAATAGAGGCTTCCACTTCTAGAAATATCTTTTGTTAGAAGATTCCTTAGAAGATAGAATTAATATAAATAAGAGTAGGAGAAATGAAATTTTTTTTCTTGAGAATTATTGTAATAGAGAGATGCTCTGCTGGGGGTTTCCCCCTTGAAGAGGAAAGTGCACATTGTTTCCTATCAATAAAGGTATTATTTTGGAGTTGTGGTTTCATATAACATGTTGTTCCACTGTTATTTTCTATAGTATTTATGTTTTCTTTGTTATTATAATAGATCTAGTACCTTACACGTTTTTACCCAACTAAGCTGGTATGGGGCCAGGTGCGGAGTGGCAAGGAGGTTAAAGCGTTGGGAAAAGTTCTAAGCCACGAGGAATTTTTGGCTTCCGTTGTCAAAGATGAGAGTATCTAACTCATGCTTAATATGAAAATTATGTATAAACAAGGGTACATTAGATATGTCAGGTTCATTCATTGTCATCAGGATTAGAGAGGGGTCTACTTTGGTAGGTTTTTCGAGAGAGATTACTTCAGGATGGTCAGGGCAATTTGGAAGAGAAACCTTCACAAATACATTATTGTTTGTTCAAATGTTCTTAAGTTCCTGAGAGTGTGCATATGCATGCAGGTTGGTCTTATGAAAGGTACATCATGGAACATTTCTAGGTGTGGATGGGGAAGGAATGGAAATAGGGAAATGACCAATATGTGAAGGATGATCAATAGAAGGATCAGATCAGGCTGGAGGAGAGCGTATATGAGGATATGCTTTTCATTCCATGGACAAGGCCTAGAGATAGGCCTTTTCCAATGAAGGAATTTCAAATAGATCAACTTCACGGTGGAAAACGAATAACAAACCATAATTAAATTTAACAATTAGTACCTCTTTTGGATTGGAAATGTGCAGTTGGATGTGCAACTTGCAAAAGACCTCAATGTAGCTATGTACTGACTGATTGGATATTTTTCAGAGTTACAACCATTTAGCAAGTAGATTCTAGCAATACCCTGGGGGATAGAAGCCTTCTCTTAATTCTTGGAAAAAATCATCCGAAGATGTGAGGCATGTGGGTGTTGTAGCTATTGTCTCTCCAATATCAATGACCAACATGTGATTCTCAATATGATTATCCCACCAATATTGTGCAAGTCCCTCCAACTGCAGGATGGATATTCGAAGCTTCATCTCCTCGTCTTTCTTAAGAAATATCTTGAAGTAGGTGGAGAGGTTATAGATCTAAGAATCGGCAATATCTCCATTCATTTGGCATGAAAACTTTGGAAATTGAAGATGTGTATTGATTTGCATGGGTTCTATAGAAATTCACTATTGCATACAAAGTAACTCATGAATGGGGAGAGCGAAATACTTAATTGGGGAAGTTGCATTGGATGTTGAGTCCTCATCGGATGGTTCCTTGTGAGGCGGTATGATTTAATCCACCATCTAGAGTAGCTTGAAGAGACACCTCTGGGAAGATATGTGCACATTAAAAAATATGTTGGGTGCATTGAAACTCAGTAACGAGAGTGCACTAAACCATTGAGTAGAGGGTACATTGAGAACTCTAAGAAGAGGGTGCACTAAGATGCAAAGAAAAGGACACACTAGAAATCGATGGAAAGGGTTCACTAGACCCTATAAAGAAGGTGCACTAGAAAATCCTTAAGAAGGATGTACTGAAACCCTATGAAGAGGGTGCATAGGAAAATCCCTCATAAAGGTATAAAAGAACACCCTGAGAATGACATGTAGAGAAATGTTGATAAATGAACACAAAGGAAAAAAAATGAATTGGTGGATGGATTTCGTATAATTCTTGATGTCCAACATAAGTGTGTCAAGATCCAGGATATGATACTAGTTGATCTGTAATTTAGATCTATAAAACAACACACAACAAACTAGCATGAACATTAAGGAACATAAAAGGAGATAGCACAGAGAAGAGAAACGAAGTATACACAAAAATAAAAAGAAGAATTAGAATATAAAATAACAATCACATTATTTGATATTATAGGAGTTCCCTTTATTGTGCAAGACAAGTTTTTCCTTAACATTATTAGCGGTTACAATATAAATTGCTACTACATAATTAAACTACTAACAATTTATTATGTAACACACTTCACAACCAGACTTGAGAGGGATTTTTACAATACAATTGATTAACTCTAACTACATACTAATATTTATTATGGAGCATCCTAATCAACTAGACCAGTGAGGGTTGTTTCCCAAGAGATGGATAATGTTAACTAACATTTTATCATTATGGAGCATTATACTTACACTGCAAGTTGATCTAGCGAACCAGAGCACCTTAATTGAATAGTTTGTAGAAAATTGGAGAACCTTCCTCCTCTTGAGTCGCCAAGGAAGGGATGCATCATTCCTGGCCCAATTAGTGTTATGCATATAATAAAAAAGTTGAAACTGATGTGTAATACTTATAGTCATATTGGCTCTTTTTTCTTATATGAACACGTAGATAGGTTGGTTAAGAGTGCATTGATGCGTAATAATTACAAATGCATCGGTTTTTTTGTGTTATATGAATGCACCCTAGTGCATTGATTAGGATTAAAAGAAAACCTCTGGCACAATTTCATCCCACCCAAATTTTGTTTAGTTTTGTGGAACATCTGTTAAATCCTCTGCTAAAACCTTTGCATGAAATAACATAATTTTTTTTTTTAAATATTTTTTCCAAATCTTGTAACACTAAAACCTACCTCAAAAACCTCCACTACTAGTGTTCTCCTTGTAGTGTTTGAAAAGATAGGGGGATTAACCATCCATTTTACAAGTTCTTACTTAGTTAATGTTCATATAACTTTAGAACTTGTTTCTAATACTTGTTTGGTTTTAATTATCTAGAATATATATATTATCTGAGCGGAAACATCTAATGCATCTTGTTATTTGTGCTTAATATCTCTATGAGATGGTAGTTTTATAACCTAAATCTAAAATTTCTACTATTTTGTCCATAAATCATATTTAGAATCCAAGGGACAACTCTTTGAATTTAAACAAGTGGTAAACACAAGAGCACATTGCACATTTGATTGATGTTAAATCTCTTCACTCTTTGTGCCCTAAAGTATCCTGAAGTGATTCTAATTTCTTGTGAGTTTTGTTTGTTGAATATTAGAATTAATTTCAAGTTTAAAGTTGTTAATTTTATTTATCTTACACGTCATACTTGGCACACACATCCACCATCTCCTAACCTATCTTCCAAGTGGATATAATTATGATTCACACAATTGTTTCTAGTTGAATATCATTAGAGCATTGTAATCACTCATTGGAATCCTAATTTATAGTCTTGTTACATATTTTGTGGATTTTTTCAAAGTAGATCATATGATTTCATGGTTTTATTTACATAAAGAGGTTTACTTTTATTATTTGGGGTACCACCCTTAGATTTTATTAGTTGCCCTAAAGTGAATGGAAAAACATAGTAAGTGACACTTGTGCCCTTCTCATCTTGTTTCCCAAATAGGATTTGTGTTGGGACATTTCACAATGGTGGTAGTTCATGTGGTAGCACATGAAATGATTTATGCATATTGTTCTTGTCGCGTCGATCCTTCGATTTATCACTAGATGACACATGTTTTTTCGTTGCTTCTATATATCACAAACCTTATTCTTCAACTTGAGTGCATTATCGATTTCTCATTGTTCATAGTTGAAGTCGATAGGAAAAAATGATCTACTAATAACGTTGATAGGCACTGAGAGTTGAATAACAAAATAGATTTTAAATGGACTCTTGCCTCTTGAAATATTCCACACTTAGTAGTAACTATGTCGTATGGATTAGAGTCTCCCATACAATGTTCTATGATGCATATTTTTGTACCTATGAAGCAATGCTACCACCCTGTGATTATGAACCTTGATTTTACATCTATAAAATAGTGTTGACATGACTAGCTTATGTCAAGTTGTTGTTTTGCAACGTCTTCCAAAAACATTTGAAAAAATATTGAATTTGAATCATGGTTTGTCGCGAGTATAGCCAATAAGGGCCATAGAGTTTCCAAATGTGTTCAAAGAAATTCTAGGCCAAACACTACAACATTCTCACGTCAACAATTAAATATCAAGGAAAATGGTTGTGTAGACCAGGACTCAAGTTATTGTTCACAATGGTTCCATGGAGGTACTCGTATTTATTTAACTAGAAACCACTCAACTAGAGTTACTTTAAGCTATCATTTATAGAATATATAATGCGTCTCCCACTCCTTTTTATCTACATACTAGCATATCTCTTCGCAAATACGATGGACAAATGAACAATGAGTAGTTGGGCCTTCGACCGAAAATTTACATGCTTATTTTATGGCATGTCCCACCTTGAAGGAAGATCAACACTTAATTTCTCACATTAAATAACTTTCTTTCCATCCCTCTCCACACTGTATTACCACTTGAGATTCATTTTTCTACGGTCTTAGAGGATGCTTTTACCTTATAGGGTATCTTTATACTTTGATGTGTTGCTAGTTCCATATTTGGAAATGACGAGGTCCAAGTCTCGAGCAATACATTTTTTCTAAACTTCGTCTTTAGATCACCATGAAATACTTCGTCTTTAGATCATCATGAAATATTTGGAGTAAGTACTAATCCTTAAATTAATTCAACTAATAATGGGATATTAGCTATTTTTCACCATGAGTTTTCTTTATTTTATAACCTTGCACTAGATAATGATTTTATACTTGCTCTAGCTATGAAACTCAAACTAAATCACCAAACTCCTTCACCTTATTATAATCTTCCTACAACTCTAACATCCCCCCCTTCCAATTAGTGGTACCACTATCACCATATAGCTTACCATTCCTTTGTAAAATGTCAAATACTTCAAAAGGAAAACCCACTCCCATCGAGCATCCCAATCCTGTATATCATTCTCTTGAGTTACTGAGGGTCTTATTTTCTCATATCACCCCTTCTACACCTCCTTACATGATCCAATCTTTCTATATTCCACCTTATCAGTGAACCTTGCAACAAACCACCACCTAGACCTAGAGTTGGCACATGGATAGAGCTATCTATTTAAATATTTCCCCTCAACTTATGATTTTCTCTTCTCCAACACTTACATCGCTCAACCCCAAAATTTCAATATCGCATACCTCCACTCAACCAACTACCTTCTTTGTCAAATATATATACATCCCTCCTCATAGGTGTACCCAACAGGGCTTTAACACTAATGGGATTTTCATAATCACCTTTCGCCCATGCTACATATTCCCCAACTCTCTTACCATTACCTATGACCAATGCAACAACGACGTGCAACAACATTATGAGCATCGTCGTAGCTTTATAAAATAATTTTCACCCACAATTATTGTAGTACACAAGATAATATATAACCAAAACCACATAACAATAATCATAACGACTTTGCAAGCATAAATATCTCCACTCTGGATCTAGTTTCAAAGCTTAGTTCCTTTTCTTGTAATGCTAAGATCAATGTCCAACAAAAGAGAAAACCAACTTTTTCTGTGTTATACCAACCAAATAACCCATGTTGCTTATTTAAAAGTCACACTCAACTCTAAGATTTAGTTATCCTAATTTTGTCTCTACAATTCTATTATGTGAAAATAGCAATACAACTTGTATCTTTAAATCTGTAAACACAACACTTTGTTCATACACATTATCCATTTATTAGATTCACCCAAAGATGAACAAGTTGCATGGCTCTTTGCTTTGTCCATTATTAAGCAAATCCATGAATATTAAGAAAATATATATTCATTAGCTTGGATGAGGATCGTTGTAGGTGAAATCAAGCATTCATGAGCTTGGTGTGAATGGTTGTAGGTATAATCCCTAAGGGTGGGGTTTCCTTCAAATGAGAGTGGGGGTGGGAAGAATAATAAAGAAAACACATTAAAATATATTTTGTCTATTATTCCTCCCATTCTCACCCTCATATCAATATGTTTTCTCTATTATTCCCCCACCCTCATTCTCATTTTAATATGTTTTCTCTATTATTCTCCCCACTTCCACCTTAATATATTGGGGGTGGGAAAATAATCAATAAAACAAATTAAAATATATTTTCTCTATTATTCCTCCTACCCTGACCCCCACCCACACCCTCACCCTCATATTAATATGTTTTCTCTATTACTCCCTCCACCCCTCACCCTCATATATATATATGAGGGTGGGGTTGGCGGGAATAATAGAGAAAACATATTGTAATATATTTGATCTATTATTACCCACACCTCCACCCTATAATATGTTTTATCTATTATTCCCCGCAACCCCACCCTCATATATATGAGGGTGGTGGTGGTGTGCGGAGTAATAGAGAAAACATATTCTAATATGTTTTATCTATTATTCTCCCCACTCTCACCCTCACCCTCATATAATAGGTATATGAGGGTGGGGTTGGGGGGAATAATAGAGAAAACATATCATAATATGTTTTATCTATTATTCCCGTCACCCCCACCCTCATATAATAGAGAAAAGATATTATAATATGTTTTATCTATTATTCCCCACATCCCCACCCTCACACTCATATAAAAAATATGTTTTCTTTATTATTCCCCCCACCCTCATCTCATATAAAATAATAATAGAGAAAACATGTTTTGGTAAATGGTTATAGGTATAGATTTTTTTTTTATACCTACCATGGAAAGTGAGTTGTTGGAAGCATTACCTTAATTTTACACATAAGATGTAAGGTTATTTTTTTAATATCACTGATGGTTTCAATGTACAACAAACTCATGACATGTAAAGCTAATTTATGATGGAGAATGTAAAAAAAAACAAGACATGAGTTTATACAAAAATTAGAAGTTGGGTTGTGGATACCACTAGCCACGCAATAAAGAAGGAACTATGTTGTTGTTCCAACCAATGATCCAATTATATGAAAATAGATCTATAGAATTCTCTTTCCATAGGAGATAAAAGATAAACTATACCCAATGATCAAGTAATTACATCTATCAATGAAACCAAATTTTATTACTATGAAAGTAAATTGGGTACTAAATCCGTGTTGTTGGAATTACTTGACACAAGAAATAAAAGAAA
>JASDQU010945170.1:50032-61801 GCA_032191745.1 Picea mariana
CTACAATGTTCAGAACCCACCGAGTTATGCAAATGTTTCTCATTCATCATCAAATCCTTCTTATCCTGACCAACAACAACCATATGTAGGAGGACCTACTGGTTACAACTATCCACCTAACCAAGTTTATGGTCCTACTGGTGTTCCTATGCTGCACCGGTATCATTTACAAATTAACCGATAGCTACCTTTCCTTGCGACTCTGGATCTCCTAGACTTGTCTCGGTTAACTAATGATCCTATTTTTCATTCACCGGTTTGGCCAGTCATTCTAGCTAAACTTCCTTTTGATATTCCGAAATTTGATAGAAACCCTGGCGAAGATCCGAACAACCATGTGATAACATTCCATTTGTGGTGTTCATCAAACTCCCTCATGGATGATGCTGTATGGTTGCATCTTTTCCAATGAATACTTACCGGTTCGGCAGCAAAGTGGTATATTGAAGTACCACGTGCTTATTTTCATGATTTCAATTCCCTTGCCATGTCTTTCCTCACGCACTTTCAACTACCTATTCGCTACAAGATGGGTACTGAACTCTTGACCTCCCTTCATCAAGCTAACTCTGTGCATATCTTTGACCATATTCACGAGTGGAGGCGATGACGAAGGATGATCAAGGTAGTCATTCCTGACATACTATTGGTGTAATGGTTTACTAAATCATTGTTACCCCCGATCCCTCGCGATGTCGCTATGGGTGGTGCGGTCACAGAGGAACAAGCCATCGCTCGAGCTTAGTATTTAGATTTGGTTTATTCCCAATATGGTACTTTGTATGATTTCCTTCTAAATGTTTCTCGAGCTAATACTGATCCATATAAGCCATCATCCTCATCTCATGCAGATGGTGTTATCGATTCTGTCAAAACTCAATCTTTTTCCCAATCAACCATAGTCTCCTCTACCTCCCCTCAAACTTAGATCTCTGAGGTGAATGTAGTTCAATCTGCCCCTTCACAACAATCCAGAGGTAAGAAGAATACAAAGAATAAATCAAAAAATAATAATGAACAACCAAAAAATAAAACACCTACTACTGAAAAGTAACCACAACGAAAACTGAAATTCCTGTGTATCATCTGTGGAGACGATCACTACAATCGAGATTGTCCACTTCACAATGAAGTGGCCAAAATTTTCCAAGGAAAGTCACAACCCGTTGCGCTTACTCAGCCTTTTCCACAACAATAATTCACGGTTGCTCAAACCCCCTCTCCTGGGGGCATTTCTAGCGATCCTCATGATGAGGCCTCATCGAGTGCACATATTTATATGTTTAATGGGATCAATTTGACCACTCGCTCTAAGACATACGACACATCAGGTAACCCTGACAAAGGAAAAGACACTAACGGTACTGGTAATTTACCGTATCCATCATCATCCTTCGTTAGTCTTCCATAAGTTAATCCTCCATCTAGACCACTCTAGATTGAGAAACCCATGTTTGACTCTATATTATGCCCTCCTAAGAGCACTATACGTAAATCTATCTTTAATCCTAGTTCATGTGATGCCCAAAACTACAACATTGTTGAAGATTTGGCTCAAGCACTGTGTGCTATGTCTGCATTAGAAGTTCTACAACACTACCCCAGTCAATGTAGAATGCTCTTAGCCGCTCTTGGAACTATTGATCCTAAGTCATCCAACCATATCATGTTTAACTTGGACAATTATGCATCTCGACTCTCCCACCAACTTGCTTTCCAAGTTGATGTTGCTGTTCACAATCAACAAATCCACCAAACTATTCTGGATGAGGGAGCCTCAACTTGTTTCATGTCTTTAGCGTGTTGGAAAGGTTTAAAATCACCAGCACTCAAAAAATCCCCAACAATGTTACGCACCTTCGATTGGCAAGGTTTTCATCCCCATGGGCTTTTACAGTACTTTCCCATCCAATTGGGTGGCAAAATTTTTACTGTTGATGTCAATGTGGTCTATGCTCCCCTTGATTACAACTTGTTACTTGGATGAAGTTGGTTTTATGCTATGACTATCGTTGCCTTGTCAGTTTTTCTATGTGTCCAATTTCCTCATCAAGGCAAAATTGTCTCTGTTGATCAGTTGGATTTATGCACGACCGATGCTCGTACTCCCTCTACCAACAATATTCCTTTCTTGGGAGACCACGAGATCATGTATGAAAGCGTTGGTGTTAGATTACTAAAATATTCTAGCCTCATGGGTACCTCTCCTACACCACTTCCACCGAATACACATCATATTGCCACTGTCAATATGATTTCGACCATGGCTTATCAATTTTTGGAATCACTTAACCCTTGGATTGTACCTTGTCTGTTGGAATTCGATGCACTAAGTGACACTGTGCCACTTAGTCCAGCCGAAATGTCATACATTTCTATCCCATCTGCTTCTCCCTCGTCATATGACCAACATATATTGGCACCTAACAGTTCCTTGATGTAATCACAGTTGAGTTCCTTGTCATCTAGAATCGACTGCATTTCCCCAATTTTTCCTTTTGATGAATCTATTCCGAAAATGTTTTGCATTGAAAAGTTACCTAGGGATAATAACCATCATCGATCCTCTTTTCTTCCCCCTCATGAAGAAATTAGAGTTATCTCCCCTCCCGACGACGATTTTCTATCGTCTCCCATGCCTTCGACTTTTGATGATTTGGATCCGGTAGTTGACATGGTGATTTTTTCGGTAGGATTATTGGAGCCTGATCTCCTTACTCCTATTGCAACCCTCGATATGTGTTCCTTCCCAAGTGATTATCTTCCATCCAGCGAAGATCTCCTGGAGGCCATGACCGATTTTTGTCCCTCAACATGGTATCCTTCTAGAGCATTACCCTCTTGGAAGCCATGATCAAGAAGCAGTTACAAGCATAGTTTCTCTTCTCTATGGCAAGCTCGTTAAGAGATGAAACACAAGCCCTAAGCATAGTTATTTTCCTGTATCAAGCTCGTTAAAAAATGAAATAGTCACCTCTCTTGAACCTTCTTCTCATCCACCCTTCTCCTTTTTCTCATCTTGTAGAGAAATTGGTGACAAACTCAAAGTCGATGAATGAATTGAAGATTGGGGGGCATGTCTCTAGCCTTTGATGATCATTCTAGAGTTAAGCCACTAGATTTTCAAGTTGGGGGCATACCGAGATTAGTCTTTGTTCTTTCTCATGCTTGTAAATACATGAGAATGCATCTAGGTAGTATTTTATCTCTTTTTCAGACCTGTATGGATACATGAAAAAGGAAACCCCTGGAGTCTCTTTTAAGCTCTTTTCAGACTCCCTAAACATGAAAATATTGTCAAGTGATCTTGCTTCTTTTCCCACTCGTTAAAAGGTTTGAAAGGGTGTCTTTCGAGTGATAATTTATCTCTTTTTCGGCCTCACAAGACTAACATTATGAAAAAGGACAACATTAGAGTCACCTTTAAGTTCTTTTTAGACTCTCTAAACATGAAAAGATTACTGAGCGACCTTGTTCTCTTCATGCTCATTAAATTATTTGAATAAAACATATGTTGAGCGATAGTTTATCTCTTTTTGAGTCTCATAATACTACTTTATGAAAAAGGAACTGAGAGAGTTCTCTTTTAAGTGTTTTTCCAGACTCTATAATCATGTAAAACCTTCGAGTTTTCTATCTTTGGACTTGTTAAAACAAAGATCGACAAACCCATATGGGATCAAACCCTTACTTCTTCTAGTTCATTAAACAAAGGAATAGGAACTTATAGAAGGTGAGTTATATCGAGCATGTGTTACCCTCCTCGAGCTCATTAAATTGAAAAGAGGTACTCGTCTATCTAGATGGGGGAAAAATTGAAGGAAGCAAGCCAACAGTTTTTTAGAACATTACCAGTAACTCTTAGAGTCACCCTTGAACATGACATTTTTCCTTTGCGCACATCTTAATCCACTAAACCTCTACACTGAACCAATCCTCTGAGTTTTTCTTACTCCTTTGGGTCACCCGACGAAAGTCACAGTATCCATTGCATCATCATGTTTTGTTCCATGTCATGTTTCTATTGTTGTGCCTCAGTGTTCAAGGGAAGAATCCACCTCGAGAGTCAGCCATCACAAATATCTTGTCTCAATACCCATGTTAGTCCATGTTCATTTGATCTACCAATTACATCTCTGTGTTTGTTTCGTGTCGTTGATGGGGGATACATCAAGGCCCTCCTTCAATGAGTCTATTCCTGTCGACTTCAACACATTATCTAGGAACTAGGCTTAGAAACCAATTAGTAATTTGGGACCTGCATGCCTCAATGGTAGGCCTCCTCACATCTGATAGTGGGTTTACATCATTTACCTCTGATCAAATGATTCCATGGATGTTCGACTTCAACTCATCCATTCACATTTGTTGGAATGCACTAGGGTACCTTGGGAATCATTGACATTAATGATGATTTCCCTCGCGCTTGTTAACGATTTACATCATTGACCAGTAATCAAGTGTTTTCTACCATGTTCAACATCAATACATCTATTCACATGGTTAGATTCGTACTACATCGGGATCAGTAAGAAGACCCTGGGTTGATTCATCACTCTTATATGTACTTTTCCCAGGTTGTGAAAGAGTTTCTTTTGAACAATGACACATATATTGTTACATAGATCCACTTTGTATTGGTCGTGGCCATGTCTTGTCATCTCGTAGATACACTATGTATTCTTCATGGCTATGATCATTTTAGGTCATAGGAGTATAGATCCACACTGTATCCTCGACGGCTATACCTTTTATCAATACAATTATGGATCCACAGTGTATTTTATGGCAGCCATAGCTTAAGTCTTTATCACCCAAGCATAGGTATGCCTGCCTTGGGTTTGAAACATGTCATAATATTTGTTGGATGTTTGTGTGTAGCTTCTGTCAATTTCTCTACATCTATACCCTTGCTTGAAAGTCTGCAAAGCATTTCAGTTATCAGCTCTCATATTCTAACTTCATACTTTGGGGGGCAATCTGTTACACATCAAAATTACTCACTTCGATAGTGTCGCAAGTGTCATCATTACAAGTGTCGCAAGTGTCACATTTTGGTCGCAACTATTAGGAAAAACATACTCCCATAATTCCTATGTCGTGCCTATAACAACATCGGAAGGACACTTGAAACACCTCAAACATTTGATTTGGAAGAAGAGGAATGGGTTAACAAGACTATGAACCTCTTGCCATTTGAAAGAACCACTAAAAATTGAGTTTCAAAGGAGAATGCTTCCTTATACCACTGTTAGGAGTGATGGTGCTCCCCTATACACTCTTAGGGAGTGTTATAACACTCTGTCTTCCCTTTTTGAGGATCGTTTCTACTATTAAGAGTGTTGGCATCCCCCTATGCATTGTTAGGGAGTGTTATAACACTCTGATGCCCCTTTTGTGGGAGCACTACCTATTCTGGGTGAAAATTGGTTTGTTGAGAAGAATAAGGAAAAGATCTCTTCAATATCTAAGGGTAGTTGGATTCAAATCATTGGTCAAGCCATGATCTTATGGAATATCCCTAACTGAAGGAGGAAAATCCTCAACTTACCCCAAACATATCTCAAGTGGTTGGGCCTCTCTAAACCTATATAAGCAAGCCCTCTCATGGTGAAAAGGGGGAATGATTGGAGGCATGAAACCTATGATCTCATAGGTTACACATAGTGAAGTGGAGCAGAATAATCAGTGAAGTTATTGTCATTTTGATCATGGGTCTTTTGAGCAAGTGACACAAACGGCCACCCGGCATGTCCGCTTCCACCAGGACCTTCTTTTCCCTAGGCTCGAAGAGTTGAACCGCTCTCCAAATCCCTTATCGGGACCTTTCCGCACCCACAAGATGCTCCTTTTGTTCTCCCTGCTACCTTATCGGGAAATCAGAACTCGCTTGACTATGAGTCCTGCACTCAGGTCTCAAAACCTCCGAAACCCGATGACATATCAACTTCACACCCCCCTTACTTCTGTCGGGAATTATCTCATTGGGAAATCGGTCTTTACGGGGTCGTGAATCACACACCTCACTGATTTCCGATTCCCGAGCTCTGATGCCACCTGGCGTTGACCACTGCTAAGATCAATCTCCTGACACCTTTCCTCCACTATGGTCTTACGCTATCGAGAAATCGCATATCGGAATATCACGATTCCCATGGTCGAAGTTCACGGGACTCCAAATTCCTCGAACCCCGACACCACTTTCCACCTATCCTCTACTCTGGTACCTAGGGTCCACACTCTATTGGTGACCGGGAAATCGCGATTTGGAGTTTCGCGATTTCAAAAGTGTCGATTCACAGGACCTTCAAAACTCCGAACCCCGATGCGCGACGACACCTGTCTCCTATCACACCTTCCAGGGCCCACAACTTTGACTATCAGGATATCGCGTTTTGTGATATCGCGATTCCTAGGGTAACGGTTCCTCTGTCCTCAGAAACCCCAAAATGCCGAACTCCGATTCCTTCGGTAAATCCCTAATTGCTATTTCAATGTGCAAATTCCCTTTCTCCAGAATCCCGATTCTCCGATGAGCTGAGTCCCGATGATTCTCGGGCTCCTTTCCTGCACACTAAGGCTTATCCCATGCACAACTTTCCCAGATCTGACAGCGAACGGGATTTCACTGTTTTCCTCGATATATCCTGACCGTCGATTCCTCCGCCTTGAGATTTCTCTGAGATTGCTAAGTGTCTCTGCTCGTGACTTGCTCTACAAGCCTGCTCCTGTGAACTCTGCTTGACCCTTCCTTGATCAACCCTCCTGTGTTCTCTTTCACAAGATTATGAAGGTGCTAAACCTTCTGAGCTTTTCCACTCTGATTCCTTCAGATGGATTCATGCATACTCCTCGCGCTCGGCGCTCAACAACTTCTCAAGTGTTGAATCCTTCTGACTCTACACACTCTCTACAGCAGCAGTCTTCTATCTCCTTTTCTCAGACTAACAACTGAGACTTCTTCCTCAACCTGCGCACCTTTTTGGCATGGCTTTAACAAACCTGAATCAACTTCTGGGCGAATGAGAACAAAATTTAACTACCGAGCCTTCATCAACGCACTCTTTGTGGATGAATTCGACTGCACTCTCTGTAGGAATCTCCTAGCTCAAATAGAGAAACAATTGAAACTCATTCTCTCCCTCTTTCAAACTTCACTTAAAACATGAAATCTCATGCACAGCATATGCAAAGCAAATGCATCACAGAAACAAACATTCATGAGCATACCATCAATACACAGAGAATAGACACATAACCATGGATTTGAATCAAAGCTTTCTTCTATTAATTCAATATATGTACATGGATGTTCTCTACATAGTTCTCTGCTTGCTCTTCTCTTCTCCTGAATGCTTGATTATCAATCCTCATGTTACAAAGATACAATGAGGGTGTCTATATCCGTTTTCCCTCCTTCCATCTAAAACTGTCTAATCTAGAAATAAATCCTACCTACCTATATTAACTAGATTAAATGCCTCCTATCTACTTCAGGCAAGAGTGTATGGCTCGAGATATGATACATCATACAAAAGGTTCTCCTTCATAAAGGATTCATTAAAGGTTTGGCGCTTCCAATTTCAAATGTTTTCAAAGAAATATGTCATGTGTTAAAAACACATGCGCTGCCTCCACACTCGCTTTGGGTAATTACGATGCTCCTGCCTCATACTTCTCAGCTTGAAAACTTTCATGGGCTCCTGTCCATGAGCTCCTGCATGGTCTGTCAATGCTTTTGAATTTCTTCTTCGCTTTCCCAGCTGGCATCTTCCTCTGGACGGTTCTTCCATTTGACCAGATACTCGAAGTATTCTTTTCGCCTGGTCTTCTTACTCAACCTCCTGTCAAGTATACGCTCCATCTGTGGATTTTCTGTAATCGGCATGTACTTCTGCCACTAGATCTTTGGCTGTTCATCACTTGTATTTCCTGCTACCTCAGCCTTATAGGGATATAAGTCTGAGACATTGAATGTCGTAGATATCCCAATCTCATTCGGCAATTCAATCTCATAATCATTTTCTGCCAATTTCTTCAGGACTCTGCATGGCCCAATTTTCTTCATTTTCAGCTTGTTATATGTTCCTCTCGGGAACCTTTCCTTCCTCATATGTGCCAAAACTAGATCACCAACTTCAAATTGAAGTTGTCTTCGATGCTGATCTGCTCTGCGCTTATATTCCTGGTTCGGTTTTAGCAATCGCTGCTTCACCCTGCTGTGAAGTTCTTCCATTGCCTCTGCGAATTATTCATCACTTGCGCTCTTGGTCATTATCTGCTCTGAATCCCTTAGTTTAGATACTCCTCTCGACTGCCTGCCATATACAATATCAAATGGACTTTTTCCTGTGCTTCTGTTCACTGAGTTGTTGTACGCGAACTTTTCCTGTGGCAACACATTGTCCCAACTGTTGTGGTGCTCTGTCACTAAGCTTCTGAGTAAATCTCCCAGACTTCTATTCACCACCTCTGTTTGCCCATCCATCTGAGGATGATAGGCTGAACCAAACATTAATTTAGTCCCCATCTTCTTCCAGAGTTTCCTCCAAAAATGTCCAATGAATTTCGTGTCCCTGTCTGATACTATGCTTCTGGGTAAACCATGAAGTCTAATGATCTCTTTAAAAAACAAGTTTGTGATATGAGTCACATCGCTGGCCTTTTGGCATGGAATAAAATGTGCCATTTTTGAAAACCTGTCGACCACTACAAAGATCGAATCATATCCTCTTTGCATCCTAGGCAATCCTAGTAGGAAATCCATGTTGATTTCATCCCATGGCCTCTCTGGTATGGGTAAGGATTGATAGAATCCCGCATTCTTCTTCCAACCCTTTGAATGCTGACAAATTCTGCACCTGTCAACAAAATTCTTGACATCTGACCGCATCGTCAGCCAAAAATATGCCTCACTTATCTTTGCAAATGTCTTATCATGGCCAAAATGTCCTGCCAATCCTCCTCTATGCTTCTCTTTTAGCATATTCTCCCTCATGGAGAAATTTGGAATACATAACTGGTTTCCTCTGAACAACAATCCATTTTGGATCATGTAATCCGTCCATGGGCTTCTGTCTCTAAGAACTGGATTCTCAGCTACCTCATATGCTTCTGCAAAATCTGCATCACCTGCATACATGTCTCTAAGATTTTCAAAACCCAATGTTTTGACTCGGAACTTCTGCAGCAACAAACACTTCCTGCTCAAAGCATCAGCCACTTTGTTAGCAGTACCTGAAATGTGTTAAATTGCAGATGTAAAATTCTGCATATACTCTACCCATTTAGCATGTTTCTGATTCAACTTCTCCTGTTGACTCACAAACTGTAATGCATGATTATCACTGTACAAGATAAATTCCTTCGAAATCAAATAATGCCTCCACTTCTTCAACACCTGTATGATAGCATAAAACTCTTTATCATACGTGGAGTATTTCAGTTTTTCTTCATCCAACTTCTCACTGAAATAGGCCACTAGTCTGTCCTCTTGGCTTAAGACTGCTCCTATGGCAAAGCCACTTGCATCACATTTCACTTGAAATGTCTTCTTTAAATTCGGCAACACCAAAACCGATTGTTCGGTGATCTTCTGCTTCAACAGATTGAAGCTCTTCTCTACCTCTTCAGTCCAATGAAAAGATTTATGTCTTTTCTTGACAGTATCCATCATCGTTGTGCTAATTCCACTGAAACTCCTAATGAATTTATGGTAGAAACTAGCCAATCCATGAAAACTTCTAACCTCGAAAACATTTCTCGGTGATGGCCAATTTTTAATTACCTCCACTTTACTTGGATCCATCTTCAATTCATTTTCCGATATGACAAACCCCAAGTAAATGAGTTTTGTCTTCATAAATGAAGATTTCCTCATGTTGATCAATAGCTTCTCTTGTTGTAGCTTTCTCATTACTGCAGCTAAATGCTTCAGATGTTCTTCTTTTGATTTGCTTAAAATCAAGATGTCATCTAGATAAACAATGAAAAACTTACCAATGAATTCCTTCAACACTTCATTCATCAGCCTCATGAATGTACTCGGTGCATTCGTCAAGCCAAACGACATGACTAGCCATTCGTACAACCCTTTGTTTGTCTTGAAGGCTGTCTTCCATTCATCACCTTCCCTCATGTGAATCTGATGGTATCCTCTTTTCAAATCAACCTTTGAAAAATACTTTGCCCCGCTCAGGGAATCTATCAGATCATCCATTCTCGGCAGTGGAAACCTATATCTGATGGTAATCTTGTTAATGACTCTGGAGTCTATACACATTCTCCATCCTCCATCTTTCTTTAGACTTAGTACCGTTGGAATGACACACAGACTTAAACTTTCCCTGACCAGTCCTTTATCCAGTAGTTCCTGTACCTGCCTTTTGACTTCTTCATTCTTCTGCGACGTCAACCTGTATGCATCTTTATTCAGCAAACTGGCTCCTAGTATGAGGTCTATGTGATGAATCACACTCCTCATTGGCGACAATGAATGAGGAAATTCATCTACCACTATGTCAGCGAACTCTTTCAGTAGTTCTTGAATTTATTCCAGCAAATCATCCACTCTTGTGCTGGTCAAAAAAACTCTTGGTTTCCTGACCACAAAGAATTGTGGATCTTCCTTCTTCTTTACTTCTACCAGAAGTTCTTTCCCACTCATGAGAAGTATAGTATTTCTTATTTTTGGCTTTACTTCTTTTTATTTAATTGGAAGTAACATATAGGTTCTCCCATTCTTCTCCAGAGTATACGTATTCATCTTTCCATCATGAGCTATGTTCCTGTCATATTGCCATGGTCTACCTAGCAATAAATGACATACATCCATAGGAATAACATCACAGAGAATTTTATCATTRTATCCTCCTATCTTGATGTCAAYTAAGCATTGTTTGGTGACATTTACCTGATGTCCCTTYTGTAGCCATGAGACTYTRTAYGSRCTTGGATGATCAGTCGTCTCCAAYTCCAGTTTCTCCACCATCTCGGTTGAAATGAGATTGTTTGTGCTACCGCTATCCACGATAACCTTGCACACCCTATCTTTGGTTTTGCATGCAGTTCTAAACAGTCTGTTTCTTTGTGCTATGTCATCCACCTCCTTCTTGGGTGTTAAGAGAACCTTGCACATCATTAGCGACCTTCCGTCGTCTGTGTCTTCTGCCTCAACATTTCACCTCCATGCTTCGGTGATGTGAGTTTCTCCTCTGTCTTTTTTTCTATCTGGACAGTCAACTACCTTATGTCCATCCTTTCCACACATGAAGCACGTGATGACTCCACCTCTGCCTCTTCCTCTACCTCTGGTACGAGGAAAAGTGTTGTTGTCACCGTATCCTCCGCTCTGTTCTGTCTGCTGCCTTCGTTGTTCAGTGCGCTGGCCTCGCTGTGAACTTCCACCTCTTTTTGTTCTTGTCTGAGGCTTCTTTTAGTCATCCCTAGACTTCTGGAACCTATCCTGAACAACTGACTTATCTTTTGATTTTGTAGTGTACCTTTTTCCCTACCGAGTTTTCCAACCTCACAGTTACCATTCTATACATGAATGTTTTACATAACTCATACAGGAATTATAACCACATGCATTTAACACAATTAAACACATTTCAATTATAGAGTAAAATCTATAGGTTACTACTACAATTAATCAAGCCATAGTATTCAGCAGCACTTCATTTGCACACAGCGAAAAACATGATACATAAATAGCAACAGAGTTAAAGCATAATTCAGATACTTATCTTTTAACAGTTGTATCATTCA
>JASDQU010945171.1:5301-18935 GCA_032191745.1 Picea mariana
ATGAGGATGCAATGTGGACAGACTACCCACATCTTTTTTAGGATATTTGAAAACTTTGTTGTATATGGGTATATGATGCACTGAGGTCAGTGCATAAATAAGGGGAGGGGATTGTAATATCCCTCGGTCGAACCCAACTGTAAATATAATGTAAGTATACTTAAGTTGGTGAGTTGCTTTGACATCATTTTGTAATGCACCTTTCATAGCATAGTGCGTGCAAGTACGGCGCAGTAAAATGATGCAGTGTGCACATTTCCGGATACCACGCGCAGTAACTAAAGTGTGCGCAGTATGGAGGTCAGCGAACCTCATGTATATGATATGTGTTATAGGCTGGTGAGCCAGTTATTATAAGTTGGGATGCTTATATTTTGGAATTAGGCCAGTGCGCCTAGATGTTAAAGGCCAGTGCACCTATTTTGTATATGTCTCATGATTAATATAAAATACATCGTTGTGCGTAGACCGACCACGATAAAAGAGATGGGGGATTGAACTCCACCAGTTAGGGAAAGGGAGGGCCAAAAGTTAAGGGAAAGGGCTCAGCTAGAGAGCTTAAGCCAAAAGGAATATTACATTAATATTTCTTAAAACATAAAGTATGGATAATTATTTTATCCTAAGTTCTAAAGTTGGGGACAAGTGGACCAAAGTAGCTTCCAACATGACAAGTGTCAAGTTGGGGATATGCATACATATCGTGGAAACCTTCACCATCATTCTTACGATCATCTCTCCGATGGTTCCTTCTGATCATTCAGTCATCCAGTCAATGATTCCATGACCATTTCACTCACGCAGTCAGTTATCCTTCAGACATTCATTTCATTATATCTGAGCCTGTTTCCATAACCATTTCCTGTTGGTGTACCTGGTTAGCTTGGAAGCGGGATTGAAGAAGCGGGTTGTCAGGCCAATGGGAAATTGAAGAGGCAGGTTTTCAGGCCCGTGAGAAATTCTCTGAGCGAGAGAATTGTTGGGAATTGATTTCCTGAAGGTGCTAAACTGCAGCTACAGTGCTCTGAGACTTCATGTTCGGCCTGTTGCTGAAGCCCTGGAAGGGAAGTGGAGCAGCCGAGGGACTATTGAGTAGAGAAGGGGCACATTTCCTTGGGTGGGACAGGCATGTGGGGAATGAGAGGTTGTAGGTTGTTAGTTGAGTGAACACCTAAGACGAAGTCTTTCTTGTTGTCTATGAGCTTTTAGCCTGGTTAGGTATCCCTTTACCCGGGTGGAGTTTAGTTCCAGCTCGGGGGTGACTCACTGTTGAAAGTGATGAACAGTGTAGTCTAAGGCTGGGAGGTTCATGGACGGTCTGTACGCAGTTGGTGACAATATTTCCAAGATAAGTACCAATTTTGTGATAAATTTACATGCTGCATTGTTATTTACGTGCTTATGTTACAGTTTATCATATGTGTGATTATAATTATCTGTATGTTTATGGGTATTTCCCTATATATGTTGCATGTCTGTGTTTATTGTTATTTCAGTATGAAATCGTATATTTACAGAGCGTGATTGTTTTTTTACGTTATATGTAAAGCTTCCGCAAGAGTGTTGTATGTATATGTTATAATTGCATGCAGTTTGAAGAGAAAATTTATGTGGCATAGCTCAGTTGAATACTGGGTATGTTATCTGAGGAGTGGCATGCCCGGCCGGTGTGAGGCCGGGGGTGTTACACCTTCTTCCAACTATCAAAGCAACTATGGAATTCTCTTCCATTGCCCCACACAACACAAGGAAGACCCAGGTCCTCTTCTCAACAATCCCTCATAGTACTCTTCCCTTCTAATGCTTTTCAGTGTGTGTAGAAAGAACCCAATATGTTTTCTGCATTCTAGTAATAACCTAGGAAAGAATACATCCCGAGTTCATAGCTCGAGTGGTTGGGTAGAATGTTCGTTATCCTCCCCACCTGGGTTCAATTCCTTCAAAGTGGGCATATTGGTCTGTTGTGATAAGACTAGAAGGGTAGACAACCCCTGGGATAGAGGTCCACTCCGATGGGCTTTAGGACGCCTCAACGCTTGCTAAGTCACAAGTGTTTGGTATATCTGGTTTGCGGGTTGTTGGATATACCCTTGGGTTATAGTGGAAGTCAGTAGGATTGATCTCCATACTAGCCCAGGTCAATCCTACGAGTTATCAATTCCCATGCTTAAAAAAAAACCTAAGAAATAATGCACTTGGCCTCAAGATAGTCAATGAGCAACAATAGCAAGGTGCAGGTTTGAAAGTATTGCCTCAACTACTGTGGACATTCCATGCATGGTATTTCTTTCCAACCATCCCAATTTCTTTCACATTTTCAGCAACAAGCGTCCCCAACTTATATGGGCTCATACCCACCACAAGCACATGGAAACATCTTTCTATAATAGTGATAACAATTATAACAACGATGAAAACCAAAGAGAAAACATCCCCATGACATGGGAGCTTGGGTACCCTCTCCCCACGAATGGCTTCCTGCATTATAATAATAGAATGTATGGAAAAAAGCAATGGAAAACATTTTCTTGCATGAGATAAACTGTCTTGCCAAATATATGACACTTGTACTTAGTACACCCACAAGTCAAAGATTGATGTGAACGTTTTAAGAAAACATTGGGAAGAAAGAATAGTATTCCAAAGGGCAATGTCAAGGTCAAATCTTCCAACAACCCCCTTTCCAACTTGTCATGATCTACAACAAAGAGTTTGTTGGGGGGGGAACCCTAGAACAAGCATTCTCGACAGCCACAACCAAATTCAAATAAGGGTAAGAAGAGAAAATATTATGAAAATTTTCACCAAACATACCTCAAATCTTAGCCAAATTCTCTTCAAGTGAACCATTAACTCTACGAAAACAAAGCATTCCATCAGTTACCACTTTCCTCTTCAAAAAATGAAAGAACTTGGATCCCTCATCGCCCTCTTGAATCAACTACAAACGAGCACACACCAATGCTCCGCTAGCTATGTACTCTCTATGCACTACCAACTCCAATTGAGTTGCATCCTCCTGAAGAACAAAGTTATGTAAATCCTCCTCCAAGAACATTCGAACCTTCTCCAACTTCTGTCTAGCCTCGCAAATCTCTCGTTTACACTTGCATGGAATCATGCGCCCCAAACCTTTCATGAACATGAAAATTCATTGAATAGCAGCCTCCCACCATACAACCAACATGTCTCTCCAGTAGGACGATGGAAAAGGTTCCAAACTCTATGAACAAGGGCACGAAAGTTGAGGAACTCCAAGTGAGCAACATTTAACTTGAACAAAGATGATGGCTTTTAGTCCACCACATTCCCCACTGAAATGGAAATCTAGATGGGTAAATGATCCGACCCAATAGCCTTAATCAACACATCAACAAGCCTCCAAGACTCAGAAAAAGATATGTCATCCTAAGGACCATGCATCTTATCCAATCGCATCGATGCCCTATCCATCAATTTGCTAAAATTGGACCAAGTACACAAATGCCCGTAGTCAAGCCATTTTTTCCCCTAGCTAGGATCAAAGAGCTAAAGAGAAACATTACATCTCTCCCAAGAGTTCTTTTCAAATCCACTAACCACTACTCCCGCACCACCACCTCGATCACCCTTCTACTATATTGAAATCTCCACCAACAATCCACTCTGCATCCAATAGGGAAGAGGCCATCCACTCCCAAAGATTCAACCTAGCCAAACAAATATTCGGGGCATACACTAAACAAAATCACATTGATCTCTCTTGAATCAACAAAGTGATCCATACATATATGTTGTCAATATTACAACCAAAAGTTGTAAGAAAATTATGCAAATATGGGGAAATGGTAGGAACCACCCCCCCTGAGAATGACATGTAATCCAAAGGGACCATTCCAAGCTTAACTCACACAGTTTTGAAGCTCAAATCCAAAAGACTTGACCTCCTACAAAAAAACCATATCCAGCTCAAATCTTTTAAGCATTCCACAAACAATCTGCGTACGACCTGGGATCACCATCCCTTTTACATTCCAAGAAAGAAAGGGAAGCTTCATTCCAAGGATAGGGGATTACGCAGAGTGTTGAATTTGTTGTTCAACGTTGTATACCCCAAAGAAGAAATGCCCTTGCTCGAACAAAGGGCAACAACATCCTTAAAGGATTTCACCCACGGGGTGGGACTCACCGATCTACCAGGCTTGTCCAAACAAGCAGGAGATGACGCTCATTTTCRCTTGTTCGACTTTACTTACYAACCATYATCAACATCCATACCCTACGGTCGATCACTAGACCCTRCTAAAGTAGTTGAGATARTGSTTTGACTCCGAGAACTATYTACAGATCCTCATGGAACTGGATCTGGGGCTAGCTATAAGATAGGGCCCCATGTACTCCTGGAAAACTCTTGAACCACTCCCACATCATATCCATCACCATCCTCCTTGGCCACTTGGATAAAACCAATTGACAAAYAAACCTTATCAGAAGGAACAATCAAAATTGTAGCACCAATACTCTCGAAATAATTCTAAAAGGGTTTMTGATGAGAGCAATCCCTGAAGAGGTGGTCTTACCCCTGACATGAAAAGCAAGCATTGGGAAAATTCASATAGTGAACCTTCCACTATCAAACCACGTCCATTGTCATGACATAGATAAATGGAGGTAGTTTTAGATCAACTTCTACACAAACCCTTGCTTTAGATCGAAACAAATTGTGTCATCCATCCAAAATTGACACCTTGCCAAACCGATTGGCAAACAAATCCATAAAAGTTTGCAAATTAGTTGGAAGAGAAGGGAACTCCAACCACAAAGGATAGTGCACCTACCCTTGATCCTCTATATTAAAATCTGCTCTCCATGACTAAACATAAGCCAAAGATCTTGCAATATTCAAGTTCCAAATTGCAAAACTTGCCTCGATGCAGCTTCAATATTGAACAAATGGCAAACATATTTGAATTCCAACCCCGAGTAGGAATTAACACCCCTTTCGCTTCCTAGTTCAACATGCACTATTTATTAAATGCAACTTCTTTTGGCATACAATACAGGAAGGAAATAATCACCCCACAATGCTCAAAGTTTTGTCTTCCAATCGAATACTCCTTGTCACTAGCCAAAAAAGAAACCCCCTTCACCCAAACACTCTGAGCTAGCTTGGGGCTTGGAACCACCACTCTCATCAACTATCGACACCTAAGAAGAAGAGTCCTTTTCAAAAACCATAACATTATTCTCAATCATTACAACCCCATTAACCCGAACTTTCTCTACACTAACCTCTATGTACTCCACCCCACCCACATTTTCTGTAGCAAGTAACGCTTCCTTTGACACTATTGCTAGTTCCTTTGAAATGCCATCAACCCGCACATAYTRAGCCGCCTCAACCATCTAGGTCTTGACATCCACAGATAAATTGACAACCAAATCGTTCTGTGCAACTGGTGAATCTGACAATTTGCTTGAAAACAATGAAGGCCATTCTTCATGTGAGTTAAATTTTGTGCCTACAACCTCTTCAAACTTTGTAGMCAACGAAGACACAACATTTTGTCCAAAACCAAACAGATCTCCATAATTCAAAGGAAAATACTCCAGTTGAGGACGATTCCACATTGCATACACATGACCTTCTTGAATGGCCCACACTAGTGATCTCCCTCTAGCTGCAAAATAATATGATCCATCCTTCAATGAATTAGAGCAACCATGGAAAACAACCATGCTCACCACTATATGGTCATGACTGCAGGACCCCTGACTCAGCCCACATGTGGCTCCTCCCCTATGCAGCTCCGTCCAACCGTGGAACCCTATGACCTCACCCGGCTTTGTCCCCATGCGATTCTATCCCCATGGGCAAACAATATCCAACCTGCTATGCAGCATTGAATGCTGTGGTAGGTGGTTTATAGGCTGTCGGATTTGAAAGCAATTCAAATCTGACGGCCTATACATCATCCACCGCAACATTCAATGCTGCATAACAGGGTGGATATTGGCCGCCATCCCCATGCAACTCTCTCTCCCTCGTGCGGCTCTATCACTATCCACCATTCAATCAGAATTTTAATATAGTTAAAAATGTGCAACTTTTACCATGTGTTTACACGTCATTAAAGTTCATATTTTAAAAACAAATCACATTGTTGTACCATTAAAACCCAAATTGAACCTTCACAAATGTTTAATTCAATAGAAGACCTTTTCAATTGCTAGTTACAATCAACTGTATTCAAGTCTCTGGAGGCAGACAGTGTATGAAGCATGTGCAATAATTCTTCACATCTGACTGAAAGTAGAATTATTTACAATCAATTAGAAGTACGTTACTCCTTATTAGCTAAGGGAGAGTGAAAACAGTGAAAGCCTTTAATTAGTATCCAAGAAATGGTTTGTCCTTGTATATATTTATGAAAGGTACAGAAAAGATAGGTTCCTCAAATCTACCACTAAGAGTGTGATAGAATTTTCTTGTAATCATTTGCTTAGGTGCCCAAATTGTCAAAGATTTCAATTTTATGTATTTGTACAAATTGCATTTGACAGCTCAGATATTTAATCAGCCCATTTGCTGAAGCTTTCTCGAGAGGCTTGCCAATGGCTCCTAGTCTCTCACCTTCATGCATCTTGACTTTTCTAGCTCATTCACTCGTAGACTATGCAAGATCTTTCCATGTCTCGCCAACGTCAGGCCAGCTGGCTGCATCTGTACATTGGAGCTTGATTTTCATTCTTACCAAGAATTCAATGGTAACAAGTGTAGTGAACAACATTCATTCAAGTTATATTTATCAAACTTAATCTACAGCTAAAATAAATTTTTAAAATCCAGCAACCAAATTCTGTGAAGGCTATAAAAACCAAAAATATCAGATCCTTGACCCAATAATTTGGTTTCAAGTGATCATAGTAGAATTCGTGAAACATTATTGAACGTATGAGACGATCAACTCCACTCACTTTATACAGTGGACTGCAAGTCTTGTAAGATTGAAATAAAATAGCATCAGAATCATTCAAGAATAAATGTGAATAAACATTTTATGCAACATAAAATGTTGAATTCCATTTCTACAAAATAATGGACACTGGAATCAATCTGACTAAATCTAGTTAAAAGCTAGCGTTCAGAAATGCTCGATGAAA
This sequence comes from Picea mariana, assembly GCA_032191745.1. Lineage (NCBI taxonomy): Eukaryota > Viridiplantae > Streptophyta > Pinopsida > Pinales > Pinaceae > Picea > Picea mariana. Next base: position 12,445 of record JASDQU010945171.1, read on the forward strand.
GAATTGAGAAATGTTTAGCTCTGAGAGGATCGGAGCTTGGGCCTTTTAGTAAGATATGCAAGGTCCATCAAAGATGGAAGGGCCTGAGGAACTGGCACATGCAGAGATCTGTACATGTTTCTAACACTTTGATGGAGAGTCCTGGGATTGCTGCTTCCAAAACTCAAACAGCTCTCTTCAACTTGGACACTCTGAATATAGCGAACTTTTCTATTCTGGTTCTCACCATCTTTTATTGCATTTGGACTACCAGTATTTTCAGCCTGAGATTTGCTCTTTCCTGACTGATCTATTAATGGAGATGTCCTTTTAAATTCCTCCTCCATATGCAAAGCTCTCCGCACAGAAAGATGAGAACCATATTCACTTTCTTCTCTAGAAGCTGAGTAGCTTGTGCATTCATCCTGAATACCTGTAGCCCCTGACAAACCTGTGAATTGAGATGGGTTCTTGCCACCAAGAATTAAAGGCTTCAAGTCATCTAAAAAATGCAGAGGAAGTAAAGGCTCTGGATCAACATTATTTAGTGAAACGTTGCATTCTGTAGACCCAGAAGTATCTTCTTCATCACTAAATGACATTGGAGGTGAAGGTGGAAGACCGTGTCTTGCTCTCCCAAACAGCGGAACAGGTTTAATTGGAGAAGAAAGCAGCAGGTTTGTCTGAGAATGCTTCTCTTCCAAAGCTACACATAGATCTGCTGATTGCTCCTGTTGTTCAGTAGGATGACTCATTTTTTCTGCACTGCGAGACACGGTTGACTGAATGGCCATATCATTACTGATCCCTGACACTGAACCAGCTCGAGCCCAGGCTTTCCTAGCCCTGAATTGAAAACCCAAATCAATTTCAGAACAAATTCCAGCATTGCTAATTTTATTTCTAACATAGGGTAGCTCAGTTGCTCTGCAGCTGGGAGTAGTTGAGATGACTTCTTTGGGATTCAAAACTTCTAAGGCCTCCTCCAATTCCTCTTGGGATGAATGCATAGAATAACAGACATGCCAAACACCAAACTGATCTCTTTCTGCTTCTTTTGGAACTGATTGTTTCTGCTTTCTGGGAAGAACTGTCGAAGAAATGAATCCAGATCCTACACCTTCCCGCTCTTCACATGTATACCACTGTGCAGAGGGACGAATAAAAAGTGGTTCTGGTTTATTATTTCTTTTGGCCTCATCAAACTTTGCTTTCGCCTTCTCATACAATCTGGGAAAGCCTTCACATACCTGCAAATAAGTATGTCATATTTATTTATATTGATCAGGTTTCAATTATAAATGAAGAAAAATAGAGAATCGCTAACATCCAAAGATCATATAGTTGGTTCAATACAAAACATTGCAAGTAGTTAAAATGCCCCATTCATGGCATTGGGAATGTTGTCTCTGTATGTAATACTGCAATGCGTTAACTGTATAATAATTTTGCAGTGTATTCAGCAATAATTACTGAAAGAAGTTTAGACAATGATGAAGAACCGACCTTTTCAGTTTTAATGAGAAAATCACAATACAATAGCTATTGTTTCCTGGCAGTTCGATACATACATGGAAACGGCATGAGGGATCTTCAGATAGAAGCTCTGGAGCTACAATTGAAAGAATTGCATGGTAGTCTGATAGACTTGATTTATCCATATAAATCTTGGATCCAAAAGTCTTTGATATCTCCATAAGGATTTCCTCTTGCCCCAGAACATCACATGCAAGATACACAGTAGAGGCACTTGGATGCTTCCATATGCAATCAAGAACCTACAAAAACAGAAAAGAACCATGTGTTAAGTTCCTCGTTGATATCTAAGAGAGAACTGGTTGTCTGCTTTCTTTTGATTTTCATTCTACCAATATAACATTACCCAATTTGGGGCATAACAGCATCTAACAAATTGAAGAAGCAGGAAGGAACCAGCTCATAGATTTTAAATCCAAATAATACATAAGAAAATTGTCAGACACTTCGCTTCTTTTGAATCAGTTTCAGGACATTACTTCTTACCTTATCCCACACTCTATCTGGAACCAGCACCTGCCTTTGAAAATACATTGTATTAAGGCCTCACCGTACAAAATACAAAACAGCCTAATAAGTTATTAATATATTAGAATATTTAACTCATTCTTGTCTTGTGTGCTAATATTTAGTCACTTAAGTTTGTTATTGTATTGATTATTTTCAAGTAGAAAATGTCACTATGAGAATAGCCCTTTTGAGTGGTTTTAGGAGGTTGTTGGATGAGAGCTAAAGTAGCTCCTAATTTAGTGTGTGGTTGAGATATTCTTTCAACTAGTTATGATTGTAATAAGGTAGTGTGTCTATCTTTAAGTAAAGCCTTCATGTATTTATATGTGTACAATTACATTAGAGAACAATCAACATAGTTTTGATGTGGCATCTCTCTTCTCTTATTTTCTGATATGGTATCAGAGCCTACGGAGTTTCTGAGGTGAGAAGCTTGTGTGAGGAGTTCTTCTCTAAGAACTCCTCCACAGCTGAAGAATGAGAGGAAGCTAATCTTTGAGTGATGTAGTAATAGATGGTTAGTATAAGGAAAGTAGATGTTCCTCTTCGAGTGTTTTGTTATCAAAATGTCTCTTTGGTTTTGTTGAGGTTTGTCCATTGTTGGATGTGATGCGTTGTGTAGGTATGTGACTAATAAGCTCATGGAAGTTAAGCAAGCAATTCCCAAAGATACCAGGTGTGGTACTCAAGGCGTGTGAGAAATCTAAATGCGTGAAACCTACTAGTCATCTAAGTTCATGGTGGATGTTGTGGATTCTAACTCACTAATTTTAGCAAGATGTAAAGCAAAGAAGGTTTTGTGCCAAGAGATCCCAACAAGCAAGAAGCAAAGGGCCGTCGGTGTCATGGCTGCTTTAGGCCACAATGGAGAAGCATATTAGTGCAAGCCAAGGTGACCGTGGCCGCTTGTGGTTCCCTTCTCATGCCACCGCTTCTCCACTCCAACAGCCTTCGAAACCTTAACATAGGAAGAAATCTCCACCTCCATCTTGTGCAGATGGCTTAGGGTTTCTTCTCGAAAAATCAAGAATCGATGAGCAAACCCCACGAGGATCACATCATCACCGCCATCGGTAAAGAAGGCACCCAGTGGGAGCAATCAAGCTATGGCACCTGTTATCCACCAAAGTTGCACAAGCTGGATTTCCTAATGAGCCGCCAAAGAATGAGCAGTCAGTGTTCATATGACAGAGTTCAGAGTTTAGTCGGTCTCTCAAAAGACCACCTTTTCCGCATTTCCACCATTGTAATAAATGACCTGAGTATGAGATATTGTAAAAGGCTATTGGCCACCTAAGACCTAGGTAAAAGCATGTACTCTAGAGTGTTTTTTTTCACTTGTTAATTATTTTTTCTACCTGCCTTTGTGGGAGATTAAATAATTTCTAAGTTTTTTTCACTCAGAAGACTGACTCCAGAGTTGGAGTATGTGTTGGTGGTTAGGCCTTGGCATGGAAAACCAATGCTTAGTGTCTAAATGTATATGAGCTCATACCAGGTCATCTTGATTGAGTCATTTGGAAATTGCGGCTAGGTTTGATAGGTTTTTTTTGATGTATCAGTGAATTAATTAAATTCCCGCAAAAATGGAATTTTTTAATTCTAAGTCAATAAATTGTAAAAATATGGCATCAAACATTATCATATGCCATATTTATGGTCGTTTTCCAGTCCAGAGTATCATGTGAACCCCTATTTCCCTTTTTTCGAAATAAAAAAGTGATTATTTTCACTAAAAAATGAATTTCACTCAAAAATTATGAAAAAGGGGTAATTTAATTAATTTCCTATTTTTTAGGAGAACTGGGGAACATGACAGAAACATGTTTTTCTTATGTCCCCAGTTGACTAAAGACCAAGGCGAGTTTAGCAGAGTTGATGGCGACTTCACTAAGGGTGAAAGGCGTGGAGGAGATCCCAATGTGGGAACTCAACCCCACTTGATGAGATGGCGCATCCTAAAGGGATGGCGCACATCCCAAAGCCCTCACGCACCTCACACTCCCACTTCCACTCCCACTTCACCTCACTCATCCTCACTTCACTCCACTCCACTCACCCTTCACCCTACATCACTACCCATCCACCCCACTCCACTCCACACCTCTCCCCTTTACTAAGTGCACCACTCCCTAACCCTATGTGCATCTCCTCCTTAGCTCACACATCCCTCCTTTGGAATTGTCACCACTCTTGCTATATAAGCAAGCATACCCCTCCTCCATTGTTAGAGTTGGAGCTTGGGAAGATAGACCACTATTGTATCATTGTATCATTTCTGAATTGAATAAAGAAGACTTTGGAGTTCTATTGGTGTTGTGCTATGTGTGGATGCTTGGATCTAGTGCTACTTTTATGAGGTAACTTGTATCTTGTATTTCAATTTTGTATTCTATTTGCAAGGCTTTGAAGGTATGCTATCATACAGTAGAATGAGATAAATCTAGCTTGATTCATTTCATTTCTTCCTTATAAATCATAGACTTTTGTATTGCATGTTTCGTTTTCGGTTAAACTAACATGCATATTTGAGCATTGTTTTGTGTAGGGGAGACCTTTTAAAAAGTGTTTGCAGGATTGAAGTACATTGTTGCAGGTTCCTCAAGCTTGGAGGATTGATAGGTTGTTGCTTCAACCGTCATTGTCCAAGAGTTTCAAAGGATTGAGCTCCCTCTACCCTTCATCAAAGGACCCCATAGCCCATAACTTTCAATTTCTGAAAGAAAAAGAGTTTCTTCTTTTCTCTCTCTCAAACTTCTTCAAAATTATTTGGTTACTCTTTCATGCATGCTTGATAACTTAGTTAAATTTAAAAGTTCGACTTACTTTCTTTTCCATGCAAAGTATCTAGATCTAGTGGTAATTCTTTCAAGTTTAAAGAAGTAGATCTAGGGCATTTTCTAGCCCATTTTCTTCTAGATTTGAAGCTAGYTGAGTGTCTTGTTTTAAGTTTAAAATCAAGCTAACTAGCTGCTCTATGCTTGCTGTTTTAGGACAGAAAACAGAAACAGCTAGAAGAGTCTAAGTTAGGTTCATGGAAAGTGTCAAAAAAGTCTAAAAAAATTCAATTTTGCCTTASAAATTTTTCTGGAAAAATTTGATAATTTTTTTTTAGTTTTWAACTCTTTTTCATCACGTTTTAATGAACTTTGTTTGYTGTTTTCTTGCAGCAATAACAGGTACAAGGGGAGATTCCGCCAAATTTTGGCGAAATCAAGGCTTCCGGAGCACCCCGGGGGGTTTTAACTTCATCAACGAAGTTTCTCTTATTTTTCTTTTTCTTGTAGTTTCTTCAAGATCCCAATTTATAAGGATCATTTTTCTTTCTTAAAGCTAAAGCTCAAAGAGAACCATTGTTCTCATTGTAATAGTTGCAATAAAAGCAGGCCCTTTTTGTGCCCAATTTCTCCATCCCCATTAGGGGGATTTATGTCCTTGGTTTGGCATTCTTTTTGCATGTCTAAATCTATTATCTCAAACACACAAGTCAAGTAAATAGAACACACAATAAACACTCACATTTAAGATGCATGCTAATTAAAAGGAATCTTGAATCTCTTATGCATGTTTAGTTCAGATTGCTTCAAGTCCTTTCAGCAATAAATCTTGCAACCTCTTCAATTTCTAAGTATCTTGCAAGTTACAAAGCAGGGTACTAAAGCTAAATCTCTTTTAAGTGTTGCAAAGCTCTTTCAGTTTTTCAAGTTTCTTTTGCAAGTTCTATTTTACAAAGCAGGGTACATAATTTTTCTCTTTCAAGTACTGCAAAGTAATTGAACCTTGTTTGTAGTTTAATTAGGGAAATCCTACAAGGAATCTTCGCTTTAGTGGAAATGTAAGAGGATTTGTGAGGTTATCTGGCGGGAACTTTGAGATCTAGGTTCTCCCTAACGGATTCCCCCCACACTTTCTTGAGCTTGTGTGTCAAATCAGAGGGTTTACCTTGTTGGATCTGCGGCATTGTTCAACCTCCACTTTAGGAACCCTTCCTAAGGACCAAATCTAGTTTAGACAAACACTTTACTTTTTTTGACAATAAAATTCTCTCACTGACTGAACATTAATTTACCTTAATAAAACTTTCGATCTACATTGCCCACGACTCCTTTAAGGCACTGGTAATAATTGGTATATTTTTCATGTGAGCAGTCTTTTACATTCATGCACATTGTCTAACTTATATGCTTAAATCTTGCAGATCTTGTATCCTTTGATATATGCATGTTTATGGACAAGTACTTTATAATTATGATGATGATGAATGTTAAATGTTGATAGTTTGTTTTATTTCAAGAAATAAACTCCTAGAAATAAGTGCTTTTGCTTTCTTAGTTTTAAAAAGCCTTAGATTATTTTTTATAGGGACTACCCCCCTTGGCTTCGCTAGGAGTTGGCCTAGACGGAGGAGTTGAGGATCAGGAGACAGAACCTTGACTCGAAACTTGCCCCCAAGGACACACCAAGTG
>JASDQU010945171.1:30564-44279 GCA_032191745.1 Picea mariana
TCTGGTAAACCTGTGACCGCTTTGCATATGTATGGTAGTGCCTGGTAGTTGATGTGAGCTAATCTTATATGCCAAAGTTCACATGAGTTTTCAATGGCATGGGTCATGGAAGCCTCTAAGTGACCCTTTAGTTTATACAAGCCATTTTCTTCACTTCCAATGATGATTGCTTCATTTAGGGTTTCTCCTTTAGCCCACATAAGAACTTCTCCATCTATAAAGGAAACTCTGAAGCCTTTCTTTTCTAAAGTTAAAATGGAGAGTAGGTTCTTGGTCAAACCTGGTACATATAGTACATCCTTCATCTTCAATGAATTCCCTGAATTCAATTTGTAGTTTGATTCTCCCACTCCCTTGATGCAATATTGGTAATCATCTCCAATTGTCACTTTCTGAGAAAACTTCTTTTCTGAGATACAAGAGAGAATGTTTCTTTGTCCCGTCATGTGCTTGGATGCACCACTATCATTGAGCCAAGTGTCCTCTCTAGGTGTTACAGATCCTGAGAGGGCCGAGATCAAGACATGGCCTTTGATCTGCTCTCTTATCATCTTTGTGGGTGGCTCTTCATCTTAGACTACATGGGCATGGTGCCTCTTATGTTTGCTCTTGTATTCTTCTTGTCTGGTTGGACAAAACTTCACAATATGTCCCATCTTGTCACAATGATAGCATTGTACAAATGAGTAGTCTCTTTCCTTTTGTTGTCCTTTCTTCTGAAATCTCCTTGGATGAGATTCTTTATGATTGAATTTGTTTGACTGCTGAGGCTCTTTGTGAGTCTCCTTTTGGAAGTAGGGTTTCTTCCTTCCTCCTTTGGTGTGAGTAGCTAGGGATTGATCATCATCTATTGCTAGTAACACTTCATGATTCACTACTCTTGTTTCTTCTTGGATGCACTCTTCCCATAGACCATCAAACAATAGTTTCTCTATTCTGGCACAAATCGTTTGGATGAATGCATCCCAAGTTCTTGTGAGACCATTTAGGGCTATCATCACAAGTTTGTCTTCATCAATAGGATCTCCAATTACTTCTAGTTTTTCTTTGAATTGAGATATTCTGGAGAAATATTCCTGAATAGATTCTCCTTTCTGCATCCTTGTATTCTTCAGTTGAGTTATGAGATTCATCTTCTGATTTATGTTCTTTCCTTCATAAATTCTAGTCAAGGCATAAAAAAATTCTTTCGAAGTCTTCTTAGATGACACATAAGGAATTAGGTGGTCTTTGACTGAATCTGCAATGATTCTTTTGGTCCTGATTGTGTCCTTTTGATGCTTTGCCTTTTCTGCAGCATCACCGGGTTCAGACACTTCTTCTTTGACGAATATTGCTAAGTAATTCTCTTCAAGAATTAAGCCAATCCTACACTTCCAGGCACAAAATTTTTCCACTCCTTCTAGCGTGTCAAAAATTTTAACGCTTGCAGACATCTTTCACCTGGAGCTAGGAAAATGACCAAAAAATGAAAGTGCTCAAAATCAAAATATGAACTTACCGGGAGTTGCACTTGGTTGAGGTGAGTAGCTTGTCGTGTTTGGATCTGAGAAAATCCAAATTTTTCTCCTCCAAACTTGATCATGCATCTTTCTGGACTAGTTCTTTTGGTTTTCTGGTACCTCTGGTACTCTGGTACTTCTGGTACACTGGTTTTTTGGTACTTTTGGTACTTTGTGAAACTAGGGTTTCACTTTCTGGGAGATCCAACCACTGAAAAGGTGCACTGAGAGTGACAAAGTAATCCTTGGGGGAGGGAACACTTTTCTAGAAGGTTTTATGGATGAAAAGCTTCACCATCAAAAAGCCCTAATTTGCATGTACGGATAGTGATGTTTTTCACTCTTGTGAAAGATGCTCTCTTCAGCTTGGATCTGATACCATGTTAATGTTTAATCCTTTATTATAGTTCTTTGCATTTCAATAGATAACAATAGCATAATACAAAATCACTGAGAAATACACAATCACAAGAGACACAACATTTATCCTGGGAAACCCTCTAGGGGAAGAAAACCCAACAAAACTTCCTTATTATAGATAGCCAATATAATGCCAAGAGATAACTTAAACTAATGCATAATATCCTCTCCCAAAAGATGTGCCACTCTCTCTCCTTCTTCAACTGTAGGTCTGAAACTTGTCTCTCAATGAGAAAGTGAGTTGTGTGTCTAATTGAGGCTCTAGACTCCTTATTTATACAAGACTATCACGTGTGAAGTGTCTCTTCACTGGCAGGGCCGACTTCCCCAACTGGGTGGTTATAACCACCTTTATTATATTCTGGGGCCTCTTGACATATTCTAGGGCCGACTTCTTCTTTTTCCTTTTACAATTACATTATGACCAATCCGCAAAAGGGGATTTGGTCATTTTACAATAGCCGCCATGATCAATCCACAATGAGGTTTGATCCAATAATTAATATATCAAATAATAATAAGAATACACTTTGCAGTGACATTATTTTAACAAAAACTACTTCAACACCAACACCTTCTCTAGAGGAGGATCCGTCGAATAACATTTTCCACATAGAGGCAATCAGAGGGGGGTTTTCACGGAGAGTAATGAGCTTTCTGATCTCAAGAGGATGTTCAGGGGCATCGGTGAGCTGCAGTAAGCTGGATCCCAAATCAGCATCAAGGGAAAAGATAGGATGATTGGTGGGGTCTTCTTCATCACTTATAATGTAGGCCAACTGAGCTTCTTTGTACAGTCTCCTATGCTCCCCTAAGAACACTAGAATGGTATCATATGTGAGGTCCATATGCAATGCTCCTCCAAGACATTTTATCTAAGATATTAACAACAACATGCCAAACTTGGGAGGAATGTCATCCACCAAAATATCCATGACTACACTTTTCATGGGCAGCTGAAACAAGGTCACAACCAGATCTTTGATGACCCCAATACATTGCACTCTCCTCAAATAAAACAAATATAAATCATGATAATCCTTTGTGATTTCTAATATGAGTTCTTCCATGACGTTTTAGGGCATAAGATTATGAGATGCCCCTGAGTCCATCAAATAGTTATGCAACACCTTATCATGTATGTTATGTGATGTGTAGAAGGGGGGAGATGAGTCATCTCTATATTCTACTATAGGACCTAAGATGACTGTTGGCTTTTCATATTGAAGGATCACTGAGTCTGTGGAATGGAAAGATGGCTCAGACTGCAACAACGTGGAGAGGGATTTTTTAAAATATTCATGCTTGACTAGCTCTAAAGGGGCACATGGATTCTGACTTTCTGAATTTCATGCTCAAAGTGAAAGGAGGAAGGGGGATTCATAATTTCTCTCACCTCTGGGACAGGGTCTTTGGCTATTGGTGGGGGATTTTGAGATTTCTTTTCTTTGCTACTGTTTGTTGCATCTTTATTGGGCTTGTCTACTCTAGGAGATGCATCAGGGACGTCAATATTCCATTCTTTCTTCTTAGACCTAAGGTTGTATCTGTTGGAACCACTATTTGCCTTCTCCCCCTTACTCAGCTCATTTATTTGACTATTCATGAGGGATTCCTCACATGCATATTTATTTAAATGAGGAAATGGGGAGGTGTCTCCAATACAATGGATCTTAGGATCAAGCTCCATCTCTTCTTCCTCCCTCTCCTCATTAGTAACAAGGTTGTTTTAGAGAGGGGTTTGAATTTTCCGATCATTTCTATCTCTGTCCCTTTGTTCCCTTGGAATAATTTGAGGAGCATTGTTATTCAACCTCCTGAATTTGCCTCTATTATCAACATTCTGGGGATTTATGTATGTTGGCTTCCCCTCTACTTCCAATATTTCCATTCTAGTTGAAAGTGATTTCAGTTACTTGGTTACTTCATTCATTTGAGGGGGGGGGAAACTGAGGAACCAGACGTGGAGGCTTCAACTCTCTTCTTTGGTATGTCTCTATCAACTTTATTCTTGAGTCGATTAGTGACCAATACATTAGACTCCACTTCCATGGATTCATATTTCATGTGAGCCAAGGAAGTAGCTCTTCTCTCTCTGAGAAGGAGGCAAAAATCGGGGTCAAAATCACTAGCATAAGTGATTTTGGTAGAGGCTTATGTAGGCTTTATCTCAGCATGGATTTTATTGTACATTTTATTGAATCTTTTGGAGAAGTCAAAGACATATTCTCCCTCCTTTCTCTTTATTGAACCAAACTTTGTGATATAATACATAAAATGTTTTTTATCCCCCCACTTCCTCAAGAAAACATCATCTAGAGCTTCAATCCCAACAATAGATCTAGAGGTCAACCCCCTAAACCATTTTCTAACCTCACCATCAAGGTTCTGGACAAAGACTCTCATCCAGACATCTTTGTGTTCAATATTCATATTGTTTTCATAATTGTAGAAGGAAACAAGGTGTTCTTCGACAGTTATGTCCTCTTTTCCCATGAATTTGGGCATAAACTTTAGGTAATCTCCAGCAGGGAGAGAATTCATGGGTTGAGGTAAGACTAGAGGGGCATATCTTGAAGCCACTATGGAATCCTTTGTGTTTCTAGGGAGATTGGCACCTGCCATAGGGATGATAGGTGGAGGAGAACTAGGAGGGGAAGGTGTTCCAAAAGGGGAGACTGGAACTGAGAATTTGGGAGGAAAAGGAAACAACAAAGGATTTGGAGAAAAGGCTATAGGGCTTGAGGGAACACAAGTTTTCGTTTCTTCAAAATCAGTAACTCTAACAGGAGGAGGGGTGATAAAAACTAGGGTAGGAAAATCTCTTGAGGTGTTGGGTCTAAACCATGACACAATTTCAAGGGAGAGAGGAGTGACAAGGATTTCTCCCTCCAATCCCAGACCAGGAAGGGAAAACTCAACAGGAACACTCCCAAACTTTAAACTTCGAGAAACTCCAACAGAGGGTATAATAGGAAAATTAGAAGCATATATGGGAGATTCTATAGGAGGACAATGAAAATCATCAGAAACACCTAGTTTAGCAGTAGAAGTACCTTCTCGAAGGGACTTTCCCTTTCTGACAATTCTCTCTAGGTAAGCTTCAGGTTTCGCTAAAGGCAACTGTGGAGTAGACCTCATGTGTCTGCCTCTAAAAGCCACAGTTGAAACAGTGGATTCACATCGATGGAGTTACCACAGTGGAGTCTCCAGGTGCACATTTTCAATCTTTGATGTACTAAGTTCCTATCCACCTTCAGAACTAGTAAGATTTGTCGTGCAATCCCAAGGAAAATATTCAATTTCATCCCTAGAAATGGCGCTAGAAATGTTGGAACCATAAGTCACCTTTGGATTGCGGAAGAGGTAAGCCTAGTAACCATCATTTTATGTCAAAATCAATAGATTTAATGGTGGTCTAATGTATGCAAAATCAGAATTATATCGCTTTAACTCAGAAAACTGGGTTGGTATGCATAGGTAGGTGAGGTCTTGATCTAACTTCAGTCAATAAGTTTGCTATAGTGGTGAGTAGGGGGAAGAGCATGAGGAGAGTGAAGGGGTATGCTAGGGACATCCAGTCTTCCAGCAACCTAAGGAGGAAAAGCTTCAAATAAAATATCCTCTTGAATTCAAAACTTCAGGAAAATGAGAATGCTATAACAATACTGCAATCAAACATACATTAAAATACAATCATAAAAACCTAACTAGATCACCCATGCTCGAGATCTCAGTATCAGAGGGAAAAGAGAATAGAAGAAACTGATTAAAATTGGTTGCAATTTTACTGCTATCAAACCCTCATCACAAAACATAACTACCCTCGACTGGATCATCCATGCCCAAGTGTTCTAACACAACTGTTACAGAGAGATGGAAGGAAGTTGACTTACAATAAACAAGAATTCTCAAATACAAATACATAACCAGAAGCTAGAGGCTTTACTAAAAATTCACAATACGGGAGCTTCTCTCAACCATTGACCATTACAAAAATTAAAAACTGAGTATATATACTCAAAGAAAATTTCTCTCCTCAGAAGTGCACTCTAATCACTGCATTCAAGGCTTGGCATATGATCCTTCATCTGTCAGGCTGCACTTACATTCTTCTATCAGACACAATATCATATTGGTATGGGCTTCATAAGAAAATCCATGAAAGGGAACTTTCGGCTGATAGTCTGCCCTTCAAGGCCAGACTTCCATGCTTTCCATTGATGTGGTGAAACGATATTTCAACCACCTTCCCCATTTTCATTAACTACCTTCATTGGGATTAGGGTGAGCCTTGACACATGAATTTTCTAGGAGGTTCCCGTGACTTATTCAAAATGATTTCGGTGCCCTGGACCATGCTGCTCCTTCTCTGTGACCAACTTGAGTGCTTTGATCCTTTGTGAAACTCCCTTTCCTTTGTCCCACGTGACCACGGGTTGTAACCTCACACTTATGAAATGTCGGGGTTTCACATTTAGGGAGTTTTCACTCCCCTTGACTTCAAATATCCCAACACTCAATATCGCGAAACTGGCCATCTAGATCAACGGTTGGATTTGCCTCGAATTTGATGACCACAATAAGTTCCTTGAATGGCCTCAGCTGCCTGTCATTCATCCAAGAACTTACTTTTCTTTAGCCCCTCTTTCCATATGACTCTGGGTTGTGACCATGGACTTAACCCCTAGGCATGTCATGATTTCGCGTTTCGCAAACTCATGATGTGCTCCATGCTCAAAACCCCGAGTCGCAAAATTGTGACGCTTCGAATGGGTTCCACACGTCCCCTTTGATCAGATAGCTCAAATTGAAGCTATTGGCTTTTTGGGTCTCAGGATTTCGGGTTATGGATGCACCTTTGCAACAAGAACCCTAACTCTTGATTCCTTATTTTTTGAAACTTTCTGATGTGAGATCAATGACCCTCGAGTCTTCATGATCGAATGACCTAGATCTTCCCTTTTGCAAATCGGGATTTCGCAATCCTTGTTGAACAATTTTACAACATTTTAACTCTTGAAACCTATGCTCACTTGATTTCATTAAAGACTAAACTTTCTCGCTCGATTGATTGGAGTCTAAGTCAGACCGCTCTCAGTGCTGCAGCCTGCGACAATGAATACTTGGACGACATGGCTGGGACTTGGGAAAATGTAAGGATTAGTGACAGAAGCCAAGGGAGTGAGTGTTCAAAATAGAAAGGGAAAACATAAAATGGCTTTGCCAACTACAAAGGGGGAAAAATAAGGACATGTCCGAAAAAAATAGAGAAAAATGGGGCAAGGGTACAGACTCGGGTAAATTGACACATGCTTATGGGCCTTGACATCTTCATGTGATAACAACGCGAATCCCATGGCGTTGTGTAGTGAATCCTAGGTTAGAAATATGTTCTTATTTAGATAGAAATAGATATGAATAAACAATATAGGAAGTACACACATAGAGAAAGGAAACAATACATCCAACTGCTACAATTAGAATCTTTTCATCAAAGCTCCACGACATTTTCATTAAATTTCGATCGAAATCGAACTACATTCAATAGACACTGTCTACACTAGTTTTTCAACCAACCTGGCTTACATTGAAAATATCAAATATATAAGTGAGGGTGCCTCTTGGGATACCCTTCTCTCTAGCTACTATCTCTAAAATTTAGGAAACTCACTTCTCTGCACTAAATCACTCTTCGCACGACGACTTTCCAAAAAAAGAAATCAACTTCATTTGGTCATATCATGACTGCTTATATTCTTCCACAGGGATTTGGTTACCATAGAGGTCTCATCATGGGGAGAATGATGTGTCAGTACCTTCCTTTGGCAAAAAAGAACGAATGATCAAATATTCTGTCAGGGTCCCGCTATCTACTGTAGTGACTTTGATTTCTGTCGCGTGCTCATTTGTTGGGGAGTGTGCGTGGCGAGTGGCTGTGGACTGTCATGGCCATTACCGAAATGAAAAAACTTCTAAAGATGATGCCTCTTTCAAAATTTTCAATATCTTCTCTTCGTTTGAGGATACGAGAATGGGCTTAGTTAATCATGTTTCTTCTGTGCACTGGCAAGAGTTGCACATGTGTTTTCCTCGACCGCTTCACATTCTTTGAAATGCTTCGCATTCCTTTCTTCCGACAGCCTCTATGTTTCATGCAGATATATGATTTTATCATGTGCTACTATGATATGTATCTTGATCCATGTCACATTTCCTTCATGGATTTAAAATGCTAACACTTCAAGGGTCTTTGCTGCCAGTTGCTGTCTCAGTTCCCTGTTTTCCTGGTAAAGTTCGACGATGGTGAGTTGCGCCTGTTTCGGCTGTTGAGATGGCTCTAAAACATTAGTTTCTAAGGCATATATCCTCCTCGTTCTTCTCCCTCTCTCTCATCTTGTACCTTCGATAGGTTCCATCTAAATAGTGCGCATAAGTAATTCTTCGACAACTAATATTGCGCGCAGATCATTTGGGACTCGTGTTTCCTCAGCTTATTTTTTCTTCCTTGGTCTATCCTTTCTCTAGGGTATTTGTTGTTGGGGAGACAAGGCTTCTAACATCCTTCCTTCTTGCACAGCTTCTTCCCCTCCTGGATCTGTGTGGTGTGATATCATCATTTCCACGAGGAGGAAAACTCCCTTTGGATCCTTGGGGATGTCTATTGTGAGTAAGAACGAATCCTAGTCACTTTGGGGCTCATTCCTGGTGCTTCTATTATTGTGCGTGCCCTTTCTTATGTTTTGGGAGGTTTCCATGGTGCAACCCATATTTGTGTTGCACGCAGTAGATATGTCAAGGGCCCAAGGCAGAAAAAATTGATCAATCTAGGCTTGCGAGAAAAGATTACAAACAATGTATAAACCTGATTCATGAATAGAATGTGTGCAGAGCATCTAGAATTTATAACAAAGAATGTGGGAGGAGGAATCATGCCAAGGAAAACTTAATTCATGGCAACTAGATGTTTCAAAATGAATTTTAGATTTTCCATAGCACATTCGTGTGTGTAAAGTACAACAGATAAAGGATAAAGGTTGCAGGGAATACGTGATACGAACGCCGTGATTTTTTCATCTTCTCGGCCTTCATAATGAGATAATAATGGTTACTGCACTTCCCAACGTGACTTATATTAACAACTTGCCTCGATCTGGGGTATGTAGAGACGCTTTATAGGACCCAACTCTCTGGGAAAACAATCGTACTTTTACACATGTTTTGACTCTGACATCCCTTCCCGATTCCAAGGGCCAAATGACCACTTGCTGACTTCGACCATCTTTTTGTTAAGTACTTAACCTCGCATGATTTGACACACAAACTATGACTCAACTAAGACCGACAATAACTGGAGGAAAAATGGTGGCACTAACATAATGAGTATAATAAATCTACAATGATTCTTCTCTTATGATGTGTTGATCATGTGTCAAATGAATGTATGTGCTATTGTTAAGTATTGTTAGTCGTTAAGTATATTGCAAAGGATTGTATGAATTCCAACCCAGATGGATTCTTATGTAATTAGTCCTTCATCACTGACACAAGACCATATGGTTTATGTGATTATCATGGCATCTCAGGTGAGAGATTCTTTAGTATTTGGCTGAGGATTGATATGTCGATGCCTTAGGTCTTTTTTTGGTCAACTCTAGATGAACCCAGGGTATTCAAACCCCTAGCATTAAGAAGGATGCATGCAAGTGTATAATGACCCAATAGTAATGGATTAAAAATTCACGCCAAGGGTATGTTTCTTGGAAACATTTTGTGGATAAATTTTAAGAATGCTTTGACAGAAACACCCACCATTTGGGTTGTTTGACCAAGCTGAAATAGTCGGGCATAATGGAAAAAAAAATTTCCACGTTTGATCATTTGGATTTTAGAACAAAGGGCATGTATGATGCCTTCTTCAGGGAATTATTTATCAGATTCCTTAAGGATGAAATCCAATCTCGGGTTCTAATGGCTCACCTCCACACTTGGGTGGAAGCTACTAAATGCACTAAGGAAACACAACATGTTGTATTTTCCCAAAGCTTAAAAATATCTTTTATTACTCTCCCTAAAAATACTAATCATTTTCCTCATGCTACTCCTCTCAATATCTAGAAATTGACTCACGTAGAAATGGTTGAACTCCAACTCAAGGATCTCTTCTATAGTTGTGATGAAAAATATTTTCCAGGGCACAAGTGTATGGAAAATAATATTTTTATGGCCATTTATGAGGATGTTGCTAACGAGTAGGTTGAATTTTCCCCTTTGGAAGAGCTACTTGAAGGAGATGATCCTACACCACTCTCTAATCCACTAGGAGTTAAACCATTGATTTCCCTAAATGCCCTCACTGGCTTCTTTTCTCCCTAAACCTTCAAGATAATTGGCTAAATTAAGAATAGGAAAGTCATAATCCTAATTGATAGTGGAAACTCCCATAATTTTATTCATTGTCACAGGGCCCAGTAAATCAATTAGTATATCTATGAAGTCAACAATTTTCAAATCATTATTGGCAAATGGAAGTTCCATGAAATGTGGTGAGTGTTGTGAAAATGTGTGCCTACAAATTGGTCAGTACCACCTGAAATCTCATATGTTTTCTATCGACATGAGGTGTTGTGATGTTGTGCTTGTTATCCCCATTTTATGTATAACTAAGGAGATTATGTATCGAGGCCTTCAGGTTGCAGATATGGAGTGTCGAGAGACTACATGACCAAAAGTACCATTTTGCACACTTGGAGACCCCTCTAACCACCACACATGGTTTCATATATCCATATGGCATCCACCACATCAACTGGCTTCTGGAAGGAAGTGGGCCTGTCTCCATGAGGTACAAGTCAGTATTATGGTAAGCATGATTTCAATATTTAATCCATTTGAGTATGTTGTATCTTATATTTCTCTAGATTTCATGATGTATGGTTGGACATTATGCCTTTTTCCCTACTTCACCTTGGTGGTTGACATTGTTCCCTAATAAGTGGTCTTCCTTGGGGATGGTTTTTCTAATAGGAACTCCCTTGAAGAGCCATCGTACCATTCCCGACCATACTTACCACTTTCCATCATTATTTCCCCTCATTTCCTTATCTCTTGGGACTTTAAGGTGTATTGACCCAAGAAGGGGTTATCCCTCATTCTATGGGAAGAAAGGGCTAAATTCCCAGAGGGATTGATGTTGGGTAAAAGACAAAATCCTATGTATGAACCTTCTAGAAGCAATGAAACACTTATCTTTAAGTAAAAAGGGTCCCATGGTGAAATATGATTAAAAATTCTTAAAAAGTTAGTTGAAGGATATGAGCTTTCATCACGAGTCGACCTATCATGTCCATGAATATATAGTGGTATGACATTACCATCATTTGGTCACCAAGCTAGGATAATGGCTCTCAGTTGCATGGCTGAGAGAAAGGGGGTGTCATCATGAACCAACCTTCTCATTTCCTCTAGGTGTTTGTGGGTGACATTGCCATTATTTGAACACCACGTGAGGGAAATGGACTTCAACCTTTCCTTAAAATTATGAAAGAATAAAATAATGACAAATAATGGGCTTGGAAAAAGTGCATTACGGATGAAGGTACCACACACCCTCTACAAAGGCACCCATGAATGAGACACTACGACCTCTTGTATTTCATAATCCCTATGCCCATTGAGTCTTGACCCCAACCACCTCACCCACTTTACATGGCTTCGAGAGGGATCTCTTGGAAACTTTCGTTGACCTAGGGAAAGATCTACCCAATAGGACACCTCGTCAACCAACCCATATTCAAGATTGACAAGTCTCATAATGTCTTTGAGAAATTAATTGTTTGATATAGTGATATTTTATGCACATGCTTAGGTGGATAATTTATTGATTGGATTCACTTATCATGATGTTATGACTTGAGATCCTTGGAGGGCATGCTTATTTGTCTTTGCATGACCTAGTTGGTGGGCATTTTTGGAAGAACAAGCCTAGCTTGGGCTCCCTTGGGGCTGCAATCCCATAGGTTGGATGCCATGGGTCCACATGCCGAATCACATAGATGAATCTTTGGAGACCTAGATGATGATTACGAATACCTAGCCCACCCCTCATGTGTTAGAAAACAGGATCGCAAAACAATAAAATAAAATAAAAATGTGGAATTAAAATACAAAAGATATAAAATAAAATAGAGACACAGATATACGTGGTTCACCTAGTGTGGGCTATGTCCACCAGAGAAATTTCTAGGTCCTTCCTTTTATTATCCAGTAAAATGAAGGGATACAACCTAAAACACACCTGTTGTAACTTCCTCCTCTTTCTCTCATAGTCTCCTCTCTTAGAATACACTATTCACAATGATACATAGCTGCAATAAAATCCCCTCATAAAAGAGGGTTTCCTTCTAAGGAAAAAAATCCTAAAATAACTTCTACTTTCAAATCTGCGACGTTATAATGAACGGTCCATATTTACTATGAAATTACAATATACACTTTCATGGCAATTTTCCTTCGAGGGCCCACTTGCCCCCAGACTCCCCATTAGGGGGATGAACCCACTGGACCCCGTAGGGTGGGAAATCCCCTCCGTCAGCCCCCCCATGTGGAGGGGTTTCAAGTCTTCATGGGGTATAAAAATGGCTAGAAACAAATACCTTTGAATCAGGAATATAATCATGCACCACAACCAACAATATCCCACTTGGAGATTGATAAAAAAAACTTTACTATTGTTGTATCTGTTGGACTATGATCCTTCTTGGACCTGGAAAATTTCTCATATTCACCTCCATGCTTGAAGACAAATTGAAACTGATCAAGAACTTAGTTTCTCCCCGGTTACTTCCTTTGTTAACATGTATGCAGGATTCTGGCTAGTATGTATATTTTCCAACTTCAAATGTCCATGTTCCAAGATGGATCGTATGAAATGGTACCTAAGTTGTATATTCTTAGTATTTGAATGGAAGGTTGAGTTATTTTCAAGATGAATGGAACTGTCATTGTCACATTACAACCTATTATTCTCCTACTTCTTTCCCAATTCCTCCATAGACCTCTATAACCAAATCATTTCTTTACTATCCTTTATAGGAGAAACATACTTTGCTTATGTTTTTGAAAGTGCAATAACCTTTTGTAGTTTTGAAATCCAACTTAATTTTGTTCCACCTACAGTAAAAACATACCCTATGGCGCTCCTCCTGCTATCTTTATCACCTGCCATATCTGAATCAACATATCCCTGTAGTATAGTGTCTAAACCTCCAAAACATAATGCATGAGTAGAAGTACCTCTAAAATACATGAGAATACACTTTACTGCCTCCCAATGTTCTTTACCTGGATTTTCCATACACATGCTCACTACTCCCATTGTAGGTGCAATATATGATCTTGTGAAAACCATCACATACATCAAGTTGGAAACTGTTGATGAATAAGGGACCCTACACATGTATTCTATCTCCTCCTATGTCTTAGGCCACATTTCCTTAGTTAATTTGAATGACTGGCCAAAGGTGTACTAAATGGTTTTTCATTCTTCATTCTAAACCTCTCCAATGCCTTCTCTATGTACTCACCCTGAGACAATTCCAATTTGCGATTTTTCATGTCTCTTGTTATTCTCATACCAAGGATTTTCTTTGCAGCACCCAAATCCTTCATCGCAAATGAATTAGATAATTTCTTCCTGAGAACATTTATATTCTTCATATTAGACCCTGCAACAAGCATGTCATCTACATACAATATCAAGATATATAGCTTCCATTTTATATCCTTTTAAAA
>JASDQU010945171.1:76470-89732 GCA_032191745.1 Picea mariana
CTGGGAGTTATATACACTTCGCATTCAAAATTTCTCGAACTCCAAAGTGTCGAAGTGAAGAGAGTTTGCCATGTCACTTCGGGCCCGTACTACTCTGGGAGTTATACAAACTTTGCATCTAAATTTGCATCATCGCTAAATCATATAGGGGAGTTCTAATATGGAATATGGATAGAACTTTAGCAGGGGCGCTAAAGTAGCAGAGTTACCCAGATCATAGATTACGACACCGTCGACGAGCACACTTCATTGTGAGAAAGTAAAATGCTCGAACGCTAATTTTCCAGAGAAGTCCCGCAGT
Organism: Picea mariana; assembly: GCA_032191745.1. NCBI lineage: Eukaryota > Viridiplantae > Streptophyta > Pinopsida > Pinales > Pinaceae > Picea > Picea mariana. Next base: position 76,772 of record JASDQU010945171.1, read on the forward strand.
TGAAACCATGGTATAGCTTATGAGGTACGTGGAATTTGGTGGTGAATTGTGGGGGTCGGAGCGGTGTGGAAAAAAGCCACCCTTGACAACTTCCGCAATCACGTGCTTATATGGCATTGCGTCACCACGTCACTCCGAGATATTTTCATGTTGCACATCTAGTTGTCTTGAGTGGCCTCAAAAAGTGTGCGTGCACGCCATGATAAATGTAGAACTCAACTCTGTCACTTCGAATACGTTTCTTCCACGGTCTCAGTTCATTCTAGCACATGCACGAGTCCAGTTTCATCGCTAGTGGTAGTTTTAATCATTCATTTCAAGACTCTTTTATCTTAAAAGAAGAATAATTGGTATTCTGTGTGTGATAAGAACCACCCTTTTTTATCAAAGTCTAGTGTCAAGTATACATTTTGTACTCCATGCAATTGTTTTAGTTAAGTTAATGGTTTTTTGTACAATTAGTTATCTATAGTTAGGTCCCATCTCCAAGATGGACGAGAACATCTGCAGCTTTGTTAAATATGAATTCTTCGTATGTGTTAAGGGTTGGAATTTTTGGGAAGGAAAGTAGAAGCAACAGAAGAATTGGACCGACTTAGTTAATTGTAAGGTTTTCTACCTAGTGAATATATGTTGATGACCGTTCTGTTCTCTTACTCAAATCCTTACGTGTTGATTCTCATCTTGAATGAATATTTTGTGATGTGTGCAATGTATATTTCCTTATTCTTTTAGCTATTGTTTTAGTTTATCTTTTTCTGACTATGCAATCTATTATACAACTATTGTTGAGCGAAAGATCCACTATTTTTGCAACTTGTTGAATGATTTGCATTTAGATTTTTGTCTAAGTCTTGAGATATTATTTTAAGTCTTATTTTTATCAAAGCAAGTGATTCATTGCATTCCTCATTGTTATTGTCTTTGTTTGTATTTTCATACCTTCAATTGTCATTTAACACCCATACCATTAGCAAAGGAGAACCTCCTTTTATACTGTGTTTCCTGTCCTACCAGAGCACCATCTTTGAAGACCTATCCTTAAGCTTACCAACAAAAGATACTTGTCAAAAACCAATCATTACAAACTTGAGGTGGCCTAGATTTTCTCTTTAGAAGTCGGGTGCAGAACTTAGGACCAACATATACAACAAAATCCAACTACTCATAGAAATAAGACATACCTTTTGAACCAATAGATAGATCTGATGTATATGATCACTATAGACCTTCCTGGGAGCTTGCTTTTAGACTCTAGAGACCCGACATATTTATATTATCAATTTTCTAGGGATTTTCTTTTATGTACACGTCCTAATATACTGCTATCCTGTGTACATACATGCCTTGATCCACTGCAGCTCGCGTATACCTCAAAAAATAGGGTTTTTTTAGTATTTTTTGTAACTCCAAAAATTTCATCGTCAACCCTTAGTGCTACCTCAGACTTGCACAACTTCAGATATATCAATGAGTACTTGCAATAAACCTTACACAATAATATATATTCAATGTGCACAATAGGTTCTAATAGGAGTGCCTTGCTCTCTTAGTTATACTTTCATGTAGCTTCCTCAAGGGGTTACTATCTAATCAACTTAACCCAATTTCCTTCTTTTAGGGATAACCCACTTCTAACAACTTTTCCACTTCTAACCCACTTTGCTACAAATAGTAAATTCTCCACTTCTAGTTGCAACTAATTTTATTTTAAATTATTTTCTTATTGCAACAACTTAACCCATGATTAACTCCTAGTTTTACGCACTTGACTAGTCAACTTCTTCTAGGAGCTTCTAGAATAATTTTGACTTCTTTGGCCTTTTAGATAACTCATGAGGGTTCTCCAACTTCACAAGTCCATAAATATCTAACCATGAAGAGTTATGTGGCGTTCCACATATCACCAGAAATGGAATGACATGTACTATCCATCTAGAATAGTATTGCCTGCAAGTATATTAAACTTCGTACCATTATACATCAATCAAACTGAAGTCCCTTAACCATACTGTTGGGGCTACCAAAATTTGCTACCAGACTTTCTTCAAGGGTTGACATCAATGACAACCAACCCAAATAATAAACATATTTGTGTAAGTTACATGTTCTTTTTAATTCTTGTAGCTTAAACTCTTTATTATGTTCTTTTCTACATTTAATTGTTAACTTGTGATCAAATGAGACATGTAGATTTATGCATGATGACAAATAATAATAGAAATAGTCAAACAGAACATGTTATCATTATGCATTACCTCATGGAGCTAGGGACTACTTGAAATATCACTACCATTCATGCTAAATTAAGTGTGTTTACTTTAATGCAAGTGTGCTATTTTTTTATTTCTTGCAATGAAATTTCCAATTCCAATTAAGTTGAATCCAAAATATACCAAAACGCAGCATTGTTCCAGGAAGGTTCAATACCGAGGACTAAATAACTGAATGCATCTTGGTTTTACAAAACTTATGGATAAAGTAGGATATAACTTAGTGGTTTGTTTCCTTTCTGCAATGTCACTTCGATTTTTAGATTAAAGATGTAATTTCCTTTTCTTAGGGGCATATTAGGAAACTAGTACAATTTAAGACTTTGTATCTCGCACACATAGTGCATGACATCTCACAAGAATATTGGAAACCCTTGTTGATAAGATAAAATTCACGTGTGTTCATGGTTAAACATAAAACATATAGAAACATTAACACCACATAAGATTTTAAGAGTTTTAGGGTAAGGCCAATCCTTCATAGATTCAATTTTATTAGGATCCACCTATACAACATCATTGTCGACAATATGACCTAGGTATTCCACTTCAAAGGTGCCAAGGCACATTTAGAGTGTTTGAGAAAAAAATTGTGCTTAGATAGGAGATGGAGAAATTGACCCACATTAGTGAGATGGGCTTGCCAATTTTTACTGTAGATGAAAATATCATCAAAGAAAGCTAATACAAAATGATGGAGGAAAGGATGAACGACATGATTCATGAGACTTTGAAAAGTGGAAGGGGAATTACATAGGCCAAAGGGAATGACCAAATGACCCTCATAAGTTCTAAAGTAATTCATGGGGATGTATTCCTCTTTCATACATATCTGGTGGTATCCAGAATGGAGATCAATTTTGGTAAAGTATTGAGCACCACTCAATTCATCTAAATGTTCATCAATAATGAGAATGGGAAATTTGTCTTTGATTGTGAGTATGTTGAGGGCCTTAAAATTAGGACACATGCGAAAAGTGCCTTCTATATTGAGTACAATGACTACTGGAGAAGAATAGGGGTTGGTACTAGGATGGATAACACCTTCTTCTAGCAATGCTTGAATNGGGAAATAATGCTAGAACGACCTTTTTTTAGTATCTTTTCCATTTGGTGGGAACTAATGATCTTAGGTGAGCCTATTGTGATGCCTTGGAACTTAAATTTTTGTTCCTCCTATTTTAATGGCATGGTTAGGTAATTAAAATCCATGAGGATGGGATCAAGAGTGCGTAACCATTCAACATTGAGCACTGTAATTGCACAAGTTGTAGGTTGGAAAAATCCCAACCCAGCCACAAAGAAAGTGCTATAACTATAGGATACTACATCCAATGTCACCTCGATGTGGGTATCTCACTTAAGGGGGTGAATAATGTCACTCCTGGGAGGTGATCCTGAAGACCCTCGAGGAAAGGAAAGAAGAAAGGAAAAGGTAATGGAGAGGCCCCTAGAAGTCGATATACTAAGTGGAAAAGAGGAAAAGGGAGATGCCTTGCTGACCAAGTAATGTTGCCCCAAAGGGTGTGTTGCTTTTATGTTAGGGACCTAACCTCTCTAACCCCTCATGTAGGTAGAATAATATAATTCCATGTAATAAAGGACAATATTAATAAGGCCTAGAAATAAGGAAGAATAAGTCAAATGTAAGAAGACCTAATAGAAGCTTTCGCTTCTAGAAGGATCTTCCTTTAGATGGTTCTTTTGGATAGATAGATTTATTATAAATAGAAGTAGAGGGTATGAGAAATATTCTCTTGGATATTATTGTAATAGAGCTATGCTCTGCTGGAGGTTTCCCCCTCGAAGAGGCAAGTGAACATTGCTATCAGTAGTCAAAGTGCTCTTTCTGGTGTTATTCTAGTATTTTTCTAGTATTTTTCTGGTTGTATCATTGTTCTAGATATATCATTTCTTATTGCTAGATACTTATTTTTGTTCTGCATATTATTTTGTATCTGGAATACTACAAGTGGTATCAGAGCATCTTCCTCGGCAAAAATTTGTGGGTTAAATTTTTTCAGGGTAGAGATGTATTCCAATGTCTTAAAGCTATAGAGATCTATCATTATGCACATAAACCCACGGCCGAGGTGTCATACATGTAGGAAATACAAGAGGTACTTAAGCTCACATCTATTGGCCACCCTTGTAACCCCTGTTGGTACCCATTTGAGTGGTAGCACATCAGAAAACACATGTATACAGATCGACCTAGATTTTCTGAAGCCTTCCATAGATAAACCAATCGGTCACCTAACTGTTGTAGTGCCACTGAGAAAAGAACTTGGGAAGATACTCTATAGTACCTAGGTAGTCAGTTAGTACAGATAAGGGCACGGTCTAGCCTCCTTAGTTGGTGCCCTAAGATATTAGGTCAAGTACTATTGTTGGACCCTGCACATATATCAGAGAGATATAGTACAGGGAAAACTCGTGTTTGTAGAAACCCTGAATATCCTATCCCTGTGGACAAAACCAAAAATAGAATAGACAAAATCTATTGCCACACAACTATGCCTTCTGCATTCAATATGGGAAATTACTACGCATTTCTTCCTATTAAGCATTTGGGCATTTCATCACTGTAGTATTCTTCAGGTCGGAGTATAACTCCGTGGGAGTTAGAAAATAAAAATTAAAAAAAATAAAAAAATAAAATAAAATAAAACTAGTGGTCCCGCTGACACACTTATTTGGGACCTATCCCACTTGATTCCTCTCTTCACCCCAATTCCAGTGATACCTGTCATTTTTAACACAAATGTTTTTTGTGGACCCGACACGTCTCTGACACCCTTATTTGGCTCCTATTCCTTTGTATTCCCCTTTTCGCCTTCAATAAATGTGGTACCTATCATTTAACACCCTTTTTCTCAGTGGTCCCACTCACCCCTCCAGTTTCCTTTTGTTTCCCCTGTACTATTTTCCTTCTCCTTTGTCCAATTGACTACCACACGAGCCCAAGAACTCAATACCTTGATTACTGAAAACAACAAGCACAGGGAAGACATTTAGTCTCTCACTACCAATATTAGCTCCATCAATTCAGATATTACAATCCTCAAGGAAATTTTTTCATACATCAAAGACCTCAAAGAACACTTCCTAGGTCGTTCCCATAAACATTCCTCTTCTGAACAACCCTCTTATTAGGATGACCATGACTCTTCCCATTACCAATGTCCTCATACTAACCACTTTTCTCGAGACCTCCGCCCTTCCAGGATTGAGGTGAACAAATTTGATGGATCGGATCCCACCGGCTGGGTCACCCAAATGGAACATTATTTCTCTTTTCATGGAATTAATGATGATTTAGTGAAACTTTGTTATGGCGTCCTCCATTTGGATCCAGAATGATGGCAATGGTGGCAATGGAGAAAAAAGGCACGGTGAGGGTATCTTTCTTAGACACAGTTTGTGGCCGAACTTTATGACCACTTTGACTCTGACACCGACCATTTAGGTCATTTGACCAAGTTAAAGTAGTCTGGGACAGTGGAAGACTTTATTTCCACATTTGAGCACTTGTCTTTTAGAACAAAGGTCATGTCAAATTCTTTCTTTAGGGAATTCTTTATAAGTGACCTCAAATATGAAATTTGTGCCCCTATTCTCATGGCAAGCCCCCATACTTTTTTGGAAGCTACTCAATGAGCCAAGGAATCCCAAAAAATTGTCTTTTCCTAGACCCAAAAACCCTCCTTTCCTCCTCTCCATAAACCCACCAATTGTTCTCCTCTTGCAACTCCCATCAAGATCCAGAAATTAACAAGGGTTGAAATGGTTGAACGTCAAATCAAGGGTCTTTGTTATAATTGTGATGACAAATATTTTCCCAGGAATAAGTGTAAGGAACAAAAGATTTTTATGGTTGTGACTGAGGATACTTCTGAAGAATATGTTGTTGTTCTACCTGTGGAGGAACTACCACTGCCATCTGACCTCACCCCAGCCTCTAACCCACCCGATGTTGACCCGATGATTTCACTTAATTCCCTCACTAGATTCTCTGCTCCCTAGGCTCTAAAATTAATTGGTTACATCAAAAATAGGAAAGCCATCATCCTTGTGGATAGTGGTAGAACCCAATAACTTTATTCATCACTGCATTGCCCAAGAATTCAATTGTTACATATGTGTCATCAATAATTTTCAAATCATGATTACCAATGGTGGTTCCATGAAATGTGGGGGACAATGTGAAAATGTGCGCCTCCAAATTGGTCAATATCACCTGAAATCCCATATGTTTTCTATAGACATGGGTGGTTGTGACATTGTTCTTGGTGTCGAATGGTTACGCACTCTAGGCCCCATTCTCATGGATTTTAAGGACTTAACGATGCAATTCCAACAGGAGGGACAACAATATAAGTTCCAAGGGATCACAACAGGCTCCCTTGAGATCATCAGTTCCCATCGCATGGAAAAGCTCCTCAAAAAAGGTCATTCAAGAATTATAGCCCAACTTCACTATATTAATGTTTTTGAGACACCTTATGTGCATCTTGACCTCCAATCTATCGTCTCCCACCACCAAGCTGTTTTTACCACCCCCAAAGAACTTCCCCCTTCCCATGGAGTCCATGATCATTCCATCCCTCTCATCTCGGGCAGTCTTCCTCCCAATGTTCAGCCTTATCATCGTCCCTTTTCCTAGAAGAATGAAATTGATAAAATTGTTCATGAATTACTATAAATTGGTGTTATCTACCCCATTACTAGCCCCTATTCTTCCGTTGTGGTCATCGTACTTTAGAAAAAAGGTACTTGGCAAATGTCTCCTAATTTTCATGCCCTCAACAAACTCACAATCAAAGACAAATTCCCCATTCTTGTCATTGATGAACTCTTAGATGAATTGAGTGGTGCTTACTACTTCACCAAATTGGATCTATGTTTAGGCTACCACCAGATCCGTATGAAATAAGAAGACATTCCCAAGACTACATTTCTCACTCATGAGGGTCATTATGAATTCTTGGTAATGTCGTTTGGATTGTGTAATGGTCCTTCCACTTTCCAAAGTCTTATGAATCATGTCTTCCATCCATTTCTTCATCATTTTGTCTTAGTTTTCTTTGATGGAATTCTCATCTATAGTAAAACTTGTTCATCCCATCTCTCCCATGTGAATCAAGTTCTCCATCTACTCTCTAAGCATCGAATTTTCCTGAAACAATCTAAATGTGCCTTTGGTGCCTCAGAAGTGGAATACCTGGGTCATATTGTTGAGAAGGATGGTGTCCGAGTGGATCCTAAGAAAATTGAATCTATGCAAGATTGGCCTCACACTAAAACTCTTAAGAGCTTGCATGGTTTTCTGGGTTTAACAGGGTATTATTGGAAGTTTTCTTGAAATTATGGAAAGATTGCAGTTCCTCTCACTTCCCTCCTTAAAAAGAATGCTTTCATTTGGTATTTAGCTGTGGATCAGGCCTTCCAAGCCTTAAAAGATGCTATGTGATCGACCCTTGTCCTACCACTCTCAGAATTCACCAAGACATTCGTATTGGAATGTGATGCTTCAGGAAAAGGAATTGGAGTCATGCTCATGCAAGATGGCAGGCCCTTGGCCTTCACTAGCAAACAAATTTCAGAGTGACATTTGGGCCAATCCATTTATGAAAAGGAGATGTTATTTGTTCTACATGCTATGGATATCTGTCATCCTTATTTATTGGGTCAATGATTCCAAATCAAAACTTATCATCAGAGTCTCAAGTATTTCCTGGAAAAACAAATTTCCTCCCCAGTGCAACAAAAATGGGTGACCAAGCTATTTGGCTATGATTATGAGATCATTTAAAGGAAGGGAAAGGAAAATGTAGTGGCCAATACTCTTTCCAGGAAGTATGAAGAAGATGGGTCCCTTTTCTCCCTCTCCTTCATTGTACCATATTGGCTCCAAGTTGTTCGTCAAGAATGGTTGCAAGACCCCAAACTTTCTAGCCTGCTCCACCAATTGCAACACAATTCTTTAGTTTCTCTAGGGTACTCTTGGCATAATGAAGAGATTTTATACAAAGGTTGTTTGTATTTATACAAGAAATCCCAACTTAAGTCCACAATGATTTTTGAACTTCATGCCTCACCCACAGTAGGGAATTCAGGATTTACAAAACTTATGAATGGGTAAAAAATTCATTTTTTGGAGAAGGTATAAAATAGGACGTCCACACCTTAGTAGTTGAATGTGAGGTATGTCAACACAAAAAGGGAGAAATAGTAAAATCTCCAGGCACACTCCAACCGCCTATGATTCCCCCTGCTATTTGGAGAGATGTTTCTATGGAATTCATTGTAGACTTACCTAAATCAGGCAATAAATCAGTCATCATGGTGGTCATCGATTGTCTCTCCAAATATGCTCATTTTTGTTCTCTTCAACACCCATTCATAGCTGCCACAGTGGCTCAAATATTCATTGATAATATCTTCAAGCTTCATGGCATGCCTAATTCTATTATCTCTAACATAGACCCCACTTTCACCATCATTTTTTGGCAAGAGTTGTTCAAGCTACAAGGCACCCAATTGCATCTCATCACTGCCTATCACTACGAGACGGATGGCCAGATTGAAGTTGTCAACAAGTGTTTGGAAACATATTTTAGGTGTTTTTCATTTGAGTGGAAAAATTAGTGGGCTCAATGGTTACCCCTAGTTGAATGGTGGTAAAACACATATTACCATACATCTACTCGCATGACTCCTTTTGAAGCAATCTATGACCAAAAGCCCCCATCATTTCTCTCCTATATGCCATGGGTCTCAAAGTCTCAAGAGTTTGACACCACTTTTATAGTCCAGGAGGCTATTCTTCATGCCTCAAAGACAATTTGGTCATGGCTTAGAATCGAATGAAGCAACAAGCATATCAAGGTCATTCTGAATGCCATTTTGTTGAAGGGGACTAGGTATTTCTTCGACTACAACCTTATAAGAATAATTCACTCAAATATCAACACTTTCATAAACTTACACCCAAATTTTATGGTCCTTATACAGTGCTCAAGAATGTGGGATCAATGGCCTATCAATTAGCTCTACCCAGTCAGTTGAAGATCCATCCTGTTTTTCATGTTTCCTTCTTAAAGAAGGTTATTCAAACTAAGTGCCAAAATCAAACTAGTCTTCCTGAGTTGGATGACGAAGGTTCCATATGGTTGCAGCCACAAGCAGTCTTGGACCAGAGAGAGCGTCATCTCCGTTAGTGCACCATCCAGGATGTGTTATTCCAATGGAAAGATACTGCTCTAGAAGATGCCACCTGGGAGCCGACCATGATTCTACAACAATTCTCTCATCTGAAGCCTTGAGGACAAGGTTGTTCTTTAAGGGGGAGGGCATCTTAGGGACCTAACCTCCCTAACCTCTCATGTAGGTATAATAATATAATTCCATGTAATAAATGACAATATTAATAAGGCCTAGCAATAAGGAAGAATAATTCAAATGTAAGAAGACCTAATATAAGCTTCCGCTTCTAGAAGGATATTTCTCTAGATGGTTCTTTTGGATAGATAGATTTAGTATACACAGAAGTAGAGGGTATGAGAAATATTGTCTTTGATATTATTGTAATAGATATCTACTCTTCTAGAGGTTTCTCGCTCGAAGAGGCAAGTGAACATTGCTATCAATAATCAAAGTGCTCTTTCTGGTGTTATTTTGGTATTTTTCTGCTATTGTTTTGGTTATATCATCGCTTATCGCTAGCTACTTATTTTTGTTCTGCATATTATTTTATATCTGGAATACTACATTTTCCTGATGATTGTGCTTGCTCAAGACAAAAGAAAAATCGAAATGAAAAGAAATATATCAATTGGATCAACAAGTTAATATTGTTTTCCATATTTTATGGCAGTTATATCAACATTATATTATATATGAATCAACAAATAAAAGGTCTAGACTAGTTAGCAATGTCAGCAATAAAACTAGTAACCAATGTGGACCGAAAATAATACTTCAAGACTGAATAAAGATGGCTATCATAAAAATAAATGTATTCATAAATATATATCAGACTTATGGTTTTAGCATTCAATGAAGTACAACAACAAATCTGACCATCAAAAAGTGTCAAAATCTAGCCCAATAGATGCACCTAGTTTAGTAGGTTAAACTAGAAAAGTTAGAGGGTTAGTCTAGGGTTAGTTTGTAATATATTAGTGGTTAGGGTTAGATTTTTCTATAGCCTAATGGATTTAGGAAACAATTTAGTATATCAATAATATTTTTGGGGAGATAAAGGATTCCCTAAGGGAGGAATAATCCCCAAAGAATCAAGACTATTATCCAAAAGAGAGAGATTTAAAATTTGAATAAATCACGTTTTCCAAGGCAATAGTTTTGTTGCTCCAATGCAATAATAAATGACTATTTCTCTTAATAATTGGGTTAATGGGGTCATTCAAATAAAGATCTAGAGAAGCTACCTCATTGGGGGTGTAAATCTTCTTACTCCCCAAGGTAAGTTTCTCTAGCTAGGGTTTAAGCTAAGAGGATGTATGCCCTTATACTTCTCTTAGAAAACCCTTGTTTAACTAATAATATGAAGCATAAAATGATGAAGACTATGGTGGGGGTTTATTCCCATATACTTCCCACTTATATCCTAGCACAATAACCTTGACTTGAAACAAATGATAGAATAAGAGTAAAAACCATACCAATTTCAAAGGAAAATGCTAAGATAATCCACTACAATAGAAAGAGAGAAGCCTTCCAAGGCTATTTCATCACTCCCATCAACAATTACATCAATATATAACCATAAAAAAGATCTAAGAGAGACAATTTCCAAAGATAGAAAAAATTTCAAACCAAGTACCTCTCACAAGAGGGATAGTTATGTTTTCAAATGAGATCTTAATATCTCTATTTATACAAAATGCTTCTAACATAGTTTGTCCACATAATATTAGGGAAAACAAAATATTAAGGGTCAACAACCCTAATCTTTCCCCTTTACACAAACAATATTATTTAATTCATTCTAATTTTCACTTTTGCACAAATAAAACCCTAAAATCGGTGCGATGTCTTTTGTTTAGGGGATGTTTTTTCTTCTTGATCAAGTCATTGGGTATTTAAATCATGGCTAGGCCTCCAAAGACCACATGTCTTCAATCCATATCCTCTCTCCAATGATCAAGGCCTTCCTTCACCCAAATTTCCACTCATCCATGTCTCACCAACAAACCCTAGCTCCCAAGAGGACGTCCAGCCCCTAAGGGTGACGTTTTGACTCTCCTAGGAAAATCGTTTGGCACATGATGTTGGTTGTGGAGCTTGATTATCTTCTTGATTCATAGGTATTTGTTTTCAACGATTTTTATACCCCATGAATATTGTACACCCCTCCATGCACGAGGGTTGCAAGCGGGGCTAGGGTTATGTTAGAGTTTTTTTCTCTAGAAGGAAACCCTCTTTTATGAGGGAATTGTATTGAAGTTGCATATCACTGCGAATATTGTATTCTGAGAGAGGAGATTGTGAAATAAAGAAGAGGAAGTTACAATTGGCATGTTGCAGGTTGTATCCCTTCATTTTGTTGGATAATAAAAGGAAGGACCTGTAAATTTATATGGTGGACGTAGCCCACACTAGGTGAAGCACATATATATGTGTCTCTATTGTATTATGTATCTTCTACATTTTAATTCTGCATTTGTTTTCTTTTATTGTTCTACAATTTTGTTTTTCTAACAATTGGTATCAAAGCGAAAGGAAACTCGCAGGAAGAGAGGGTTCCTGGTTCGAGTGGGATCAATGGTGGAAGATGGAAAGTTTAGGGTTGAGAAATTTAATGACCAAAACTACCAGTTATGGAAGATGTAGATGGAAGATTATTTATATCTGAAGGATATATTCCTACCATTGGGTGGAATAGAAAAGAAGTCGATGACCATGAAGGACGAAGAATGGGAGATTCTTGACAGAAAGGAACTAGGAATGATATGGCTGAGCCTGGCAGCATCAGTAGCTTTCAATATTTCAAAAGAAAAGACAACGAAGGATTTGATGGATGCATTGGATAAACTGTATGAAAAACCCTCAATGTCCAATAAGGTATTTCTAATGAAGATATTATTTCAAATGAATATGTCAAAAGGTGGGTCTATTGCAGATCATTTAAATGAATTTAATATAGTTACTAATCAACTAAGTTCTATAAAAGTGGAGTTTGATGATGAGGTCTGGGCTCTTCTAATCTTGTGCTCATTTTCAAAAAGATGGAATGGCTTGGTCATGGATGTAAGTAACTTTGTCTGTGGTTCAAACACTTTAAAATTTGATGATGGTGTTGGTGTTATCCTTAGCGAGGAAATGCGACGAAAAAGCACAGGTGAGACATCATGTAATGTGTTAAACATGGAGAATGGGGGAAGACAAAAGGATAGAGGAAAGGTATTAGGGAACTGTGGGAATTCTATGAAGGGAATATCCAAATCCAGACTAGGAAATATAGAGTGTTGGAATTGTGGGAAAAAAGGACATCTGAAGAAACACTACAGATCTCCAAAGAAACAAAGAGATGGACAATAGGAGAAAAATAAAGAAGCAAATGTAGTAGGTGATGTGTTACAAGATGATTTGATTCTTTCTGTAGATAATATTTTTGAGTCTTGGTTAGTAGATTCAGGGGATTCATTTCATGCCACACCCCA
>JASDQU010945172.1:6893-25713 GCA_032191745.1 Picea mariana
TTCATTCATAGATAAAAGGCATTGGGTTAGTCACTAAGAGAAGGGAGATGATCCACTGAGCAAAGGAAGCTTGTAGGCTTTGATAAATAACCTATGCTTGACAAAGAAGGATTTGTGCTCGACATACTTTTTGACCCAAAAATTCATAGACATTGAAGAAAGGATATAGCATAGTCACTAAGCAAATGTAGAATTAGGAAATACCAATATAGTTTTCTATAGTTTATTCTATGTTGCCACATGGACAACCACATAGGTAGTTGCACTAACGATATGTATGTTACAGCATTGATTGAGTGGGTCCTTGGTAGAGGGAATAAAGAGATGTCAAAGAAGATAAGTATGAGGAGAATAAATGGAGAAGGGTTCAAATTCAAAATAAGGGAATGAGTTCCAAAGCTAAGCAAAGTGCACCAGAGGAATTTTTTCCATAGAAAAGAAGTAGTGATACGGAATGAGGGAAGCTTCACCCAACACATATCCCAATGAAGATAGATAACCAACAACACTCAACCAACTGATATGAATGGTGAGGAATGCTCCTCTCTTGATGAAATAGTATTCTAGGAGTTAGTTAGGCATTTGTGTGTGAACTGGACAATTATATAGAGGTATATATATAATTATAATAATAATGTTTTCCTTGTTTTTGAGTGGAGTGCAATAAGTTAGTTAGAGGCATTCATATAATAATACTTTCTTCCATATCAGGGTTGCATGCATGATAGAATAATATTTGACTCCATCCAAAAATAACGATATATTGAGCTATGTACTTCTATATAAAGGTTGGAGCTTCATCAATACAAACTACGCTATTTTTTTGTGTATTATAATTTATGGGTTGTTCATGGTTAAACATTTTTTTTCAAATCGCCTTCAAATTTTCATTGTTTTTTCTCTAATTTTATTGATAAGTAGTTTTTGCCTTATCATTTGGTATCAGAGTAGTAATATCTCTTGATCCTTTTTCACTTAAGTGTTGGGTTCTATAGAGTCCACCCTCCCACAACACATGCCATCTTTGTCTTTCTGTCTTTCTAGCTTTGTGACCACTTAGAATCTTCAACCTTTATATTCCCTCGAGGTTAGTAATCCACCCCAATTTCCTTATCTCACTCGGTTCCTTGACCATTGGCTCCACCCAAAGAAATATTATTCAACACTCCTCTATAACTAGTTCATTTGGCTCAGTTCCCATCTATATGCAATCAACATTTGTGGGGTTTTGTAGGTTTCATTCCCACCTAGTATTTATATTATGTTGCATCCCTTCTCCTCAGCTCGCGTTCCACATTTGGTAGTGTCCTTCTTATATTCCTTGACTCAAATCTCATAGGCCCCTATATGGCATTAGCTATATCCATATATTTCACTTAGGGATTGCATCACCCTTCCCTTTAGTCTTTACACTCTATCACAACATGGTTCCTTATAAAACTGATTCCTCTGATGATGAAGAAGCCATGCTCTCCAAAAAGGTGTGGGAATTGGCCAATGCTCTTACTAAATATTTAAAGCTTCAACAAAGGGCTTCCACATCTACTTTCCAACTAGACACCAAAATCTCCTTACCTAAATATGGTGGTTAGATGCATGGAGATGTTCTTAGGTTCCTAGACTCACAATGTTGTTTCCTACTTCCAAAATTGCTTATACATGACATAACAACAACACCTCCTTCATGCAGGGACCCATTTAGAGGGCCTTTCTCAAGTGTGGTGGTAGTATCACCAAACTTCTATGGAGATATATGTGGATACCAATGAGGAATATGCTACCAACAACACTACTACTCATATCACCACATGGGACTCCTTGTGTCATTCCTTGAGAAGTATTTTTTATCCTCCAAGTTATTTATCTAACTTAATGTGTAGGTGTTTGAAGTTATGTCAATCTCTAGGTCAAAGTGTTTAGTAGTTTATTGAGGTGTTCAATAAACTTCGTCTCCAACTTCAGATTAGATATATTGAGTAGGGTCTTGTTCTCAATTTCAATTTTAGTTTTCTTACTGTTTTTCATAATGAGGTAATTTTGTTTGAAAGCACCACCTTAAACCAGGCCTTCCTCCATGCCCTAGTAGTCAAATGCAAATTTGATAAAAACCTCACCTCACTCCCTTTTGTAACTTCAACCCTAACCCTAACCCTAACCCTCACACTAACTCTAGCCCTAATTCCTTTCCCTTCCCCCAACCCTCATCCATATCTACCTCAAAATTAAAGTATCCTTGGTAGCCACCCTACCTCTTCCCATCTTGCACGATGGTGCTACTATCACAAAACCTAAAATAATGATGTTGTCGTTTGCCAATTCTTACAACCACATCCAAAACCTTATACTTTAATGATAAAAACAATGACTTTGTCACTAGCCCTTCCTCACTTAAACCTTTCCCGTTTCCAAATATCGTTTCTCTTCAAATCCCTACTACCACTTACCCCTCCTTACTCCTAATGAAAAATGCCAATTCTACATCTTCTTCAATCCTCCATTTCTCTCACAATTGTAAAATAAAGGATCAACTAGCTACTATGATCCTCAACAATGGGAGCTAAAAGAACCTTATCTTACAGACATTTGTAAATCTCTTGCAACTTCCCACTACCCCATACCCCTATCCTTACCAATTGGGTTGGGTTCAACATGACAATCCTTGTCTTCTCATTAAAAAATGTTGTGCAATCACCTCTACCATTGGACCCTTCCAAGACATAGTATACTATGACATCTCTTCCCTTGTTTTATTTGATTTACTTTTGGGAATTCCCTATACAATTTATGCATCAATACAATGTCTACATAATACAATGTTTGCATCAATACTTCTCAATTAGTTAAAGATGAAAAAATATTTTGACTTACCTCTACGAAGATTTTTCTACCTCGCCCCACAACCTCTCAGCAAGTTAGTTTGCATAGATACCTCTATCTTTATGTTTTTCCTTAGACCCACACCCCACACGATCCTCTATTATTATTTCCATAGGGACATTCTTATCATCTTCCTTTACCCCTAGCACAATATCAGATCCCTTAGCTTCACTACAAGCCTCAAACCTCCTAGATTTCCCTCTATATCCTAGTCCCTTACACCCTTATGCTTCTAGTGCTTTTAACAATGACCAAAATGAAATCTAATTTACAACTACCAAATCATACCGACCAAAAGACTATTATTCCAATTCAAGGGAGTACCACCAACAACACACAATAGTTCAACTTTTGTAGACACCGGTTCATTTAGGCATTCCTTCTCTTTAAGTACTAGAGGAAACTTCTCATAATATCACTCTTTTAGTTCTTCAATAATTTATGCCTAACCCTGCTCTTCTTCTAGAACTCTCTTCCCCCTCTAGCCTATGGGATACACTTAACAGGGCCTCCCATATATTGTTTGATGTAATGCCTTGAGGCCTTAGTATAACACCACCAAGCATTAGAGAAATTACGAGGTGAAAAATGCGGGTCAAAACAAAAAATGTTCTTTCAACATTAACTTTAAAAGAACCAATAGGATTCAAGATGACAATGCCAACCATAAGGATAAATAGTTTTGGAGGGAAAGAAAAAAAAATTACTTGTATTTTTTACTTATCTCCTTATAGGTTTACTAAAATTTCAAGTTTAGGAACTCATTCGATGTAGAATTAAATGTTGCAAACAACACATACCCACTTTGCATACTTTTGATAGATGCATAGTGAGATAAAATGGATACACATGAAAAAAATGTGTTTCTATCGAATGAAAACTATATTTTTTAATCATATTTTTTACTTATCTCCTTAGAGATTTACTCAAATTTTAAGTGTCACATCCAACGAGTACCCACTTGGCATATGTTTGATAGACCCATGGTGAGATAAACTGGAAATGCATGAAAAAATATTTCCAGTTTATTCATGCATTTCCAGTTTATCTCACCATGGGTCTATCAAAAATATGTCGAGTGGGTACTTGTTGGATGCATAATTTTATTCTGCATCAAACGAGTGCCTACACTTGAAATTTGAGCAAATCTATAAAGAGATAAATAAAAAATATGATTAAAAAATGTAGTTTTTTTTCTTTCCTTTTGAAATTTCATAACTCTTATTTTATTATTTTAACTATTGTTTTATTATTTTCCTTAGGAGACCCATTTTAGACATCAAAATTTCTCCAATGCTCTAACACACTCTCTTGCAATCATCCACACATTTCTCACTAGCACTTCATCCAACATTGCTCCACAACACATCAACATCACATATTGTTCTAGTTTGCCTCTTCTAATCTCTCGGCACAAGTTACATGTTGCTCATCATACAAGCAAGGACTCCACATTACCCATTCCTTCATTTTATGCATCACTATAGTTCGTACTATCACCAGACATCTCACTATAGAGATCACACATGTTTTATGGGTGATACGATATAGGATTATGACCTGACACACTCTTGTATTCATGACTTGTCTCGACAAAGAGGTTTCATTCTTACACACATGGCACACATTATGATTCCATCTCAATTGTGGGTTAAGCATTATCACTTGGAGGCACCAAACTAATCACATCTACAACACTGGCGACCCAACAAAGCTCAAATTAGGACTTCCTCTTCCTTTAGTCTTGACATCTACACACAAACACCAATGGACACTTTCTTTCTCTACACAACAATATGTTCCTTTTGGCATCTTTTATTCCTATAGCCACTTTCATAAACTGGGAGCACTAGGTTATCCATTAATAGTTCCAACATATTCTTTAGCAATATACTTTGTCCTACTATTATTCATCAACATTGAGACTATTATTATCATAGAGTCACGACATAATGTCGTGATCCTTCTTGCAACACGCTACTAATTAAAGTAAATTTTGGTATAAAATTGATCATCTAAGGAAAATGTTAAAACAATAAAAGCATATGCCAAATCACACTAAGCATATGCCATGTCACACTAAGTTAGAGGTGTTATCTAGTGAAGTTTAATCTATATTGTCTCATTATAAATGATAGTTTCGAAGTAAGTTGGATTAACGTAGAGTTAAGAGGTGGGAGAAAAAAATAATAATAAAAGTTTTAGATTCTTGTGCATACAATAAATGAAGTAGTGTCAAAATATGTAGATTTATATTATATTTTATTTAGAATAATCCACAATTAATTAAATATACTATAACAAAAAAATTGTATTATTTTAAAAAGTTATAGCTAAATCTAACAATAGGGTACATAGGTTTGCTTCAATGATTCAGAGACTAAAGTCAATAGACTCTCTGGTATTACATAGAACAAATTACTGCAACCTACATGAAATACATTCCATCTTCTCTTGTATGTTGCCACTTTGTCAAAAATACCCTTAATACATGACTAAATTCTCAAAATTGACTACAAAGTGAAATACAAAAACAAAACATGATTATCCCAAGAGGGTATCAATGGTTGTATGATGTCCTGTGTTAATATTATTCAAAGCATCTTGAGATATCCTTTCTCAATTTGATTTCCTTCCCCTTGTTAATGGGGAAGAGGGGTGTGGATATTTTTTCAACACTTTTGCAAAGGAAGGGGAACTAGAAATATCATGGAGCTTCACTTCCCCTTCCTCAAATTCTTCTTTTGATTCCTCTTCCTCATCTCTAGAATTCTTCTCTTGAGGAGGGCTCGAGGCCCCAAATGAAGGCTCTTTCGTGGTTGGAGGAGCTGGATTCATTGTTTCCTTTTAAGCTTTGGCTATTGGTTTAGCATGTGTCTTTGTAATTTCCTATTCTTCTTCCTCTTGATCTTCAATGGTTTCAAATTTGTTTCTATTGAGGATGTGTGATCCTAACTTTATTCGCTGAGATTCCTTGCATTTTTGCTTCTTCTGCCTTCTAGGCACTAGTTTGAAATTTTTTTGTTCATTGTTATTCTGAGGGGATGGAGCCTACTTCAAAGGAGGATATGGTTCTTTTTTACTTGGGTAGCTCTTTATGGAGTGGCCATACTCATGGAAAGTGTTACACTTGAATGAAATATGTTCATAGTAAATAACTTGTAGATGACTTCATCTTTCCATATTAAATTAAATCTCTTTAGGGAGACCCTTTTCAATATGATGTTTACCAAAATCTTAACCAAGGTGAGTTCTATATGTGGTTCACTATTGCCAAATAAAAATATAACACATAATCATCTTTGACTTTTATAGTTCCAACTTAACGATTATCATTGACCCAATTTCTTGAATTCTATTGGTTTTTGAATTCCAACTCATCAACCATATTTTTTCTTATGAGACCTATTTTAGACTCAAATTTATTCTAATCATTCATAGATACAGTGATCTTGCATTTCAACTCATAGGATGGTTTCTACAATGATTCTATATTTAGTGGTCATCAACAACTATTCTGATATGCAATACACATCCTTGCTTCAACATTTTTATGATCCACTAACTTATTGTTTCTACATCGACACTTAATATTTCTGGTGCAACTATTCGATCTGGTATATGTAGATTTTAGATTTGGAAAAATTCCCCTCCTTATGCAATGACACTCACAACATGGGAGTCTATGTATGATAGCTCTTTTCAACTTCTTAGCATGTCACTCAAAGTTTTGGAGAGAATCTAAGATGCTTTTGATCTAAATCAGGAGGAACCGACACAAAACAAGGGCATCCTTGCCCATCATAGTGCCCAAGGAAGACAGATAAGTGGGAATGCTCAGCCATCCAACCCGGAGGATGAGGAACCTCCTACCTTGAGGGTGCAATGTTTTAGGATTTAGTTAGGTATTTGTGTTGGAATTAGGCAATTACTTAAATGCATCTAATTATAATAATAATATTTTACAATTTTTTGAGTGACATGCAATTAGTGAGTTAAAAACATTCATATAATAACATTTTCTTCCAAATTAAGGTTGCATGTGCATGATAGAATAACATTTGAATCTATCCAACAATAAAGAGAGATTGAGCTATGTACTTCTATATAAAGGTTGAAGCCTCATCAACACAAACTAAGCTTTTTATTCTAATTTCTAAGTTGTTTATGGTTAAATATTTTCTTTAGATCAACTTCGACATTTTTATCTTGTTTTTTTCTATGATTTCCTTGCTACACATTCTTTGCCTTATCACGTAGTGGGAAAAGTAAAACTAACAAAGTAAAGGAAGAAAGTGATAACTTCTAAGATTACTATAATGTCTTGAAGCTCCACAAAGAGTCTCTTTTTAAGCTATAAGATATTGTAATAAGATGAGGTTGGTACCTCACATTTCATTGGAGTTTTGACCCACACTAGGTTTCTCTAGGGTACACTGTGTATGATATGTGTGAGTAGTTCCTCGAATTATATGTTTTCCTTTTCCATTAATTAACATGATATTCTATAACAAGAACCACATTGTATTAATTAAAACCATAATATATTGGGATGATCTGACCATCGGGATATTTAAGGAGGATTACATATTAGTTTTATGTGTTGGTGGAAGAGGGAGTCTTTTGACTTCTAATTTATGCTATCATATAAACAATAAACAATGGTCGACATTGTGCACTTTGCAAGCTTTGGTTCAATTTAGTTGTGGATTTTTTTATTATGGGATGGTAATTCCTCTTTACGCATATAATGATGGTGCTTTTTGGATCCTATGACTTAGTTGTTGGTAATATGCTTGACGTCACTGAGAGGAGGGGTTTTATGATTGGTGCATAATAGTTATGTATGGGTGATGTTGCTCATTCTACACCGTGGAGTTAGCAAGTTATTCTTTAATCTTTGCTTATATGTGTTTAGGGATGATATCTCTTCGTTGTGATAATTCGGAGTTTCAAATTTACATGGTTGGCATTAATTGACCATATGGAATCGTTCTTAGGTGTTTATAACTAGTCTTGGTTTTTAATCTTGGTTTGATGGTTGTGGATATTACAATCTTGGTAATTTGGAGTTGCATAGTTATATGGATAGTGATTGAGTAGTGGTAATGCAATTATATTTAAATTAATTATACATGGTTTGCTCTAATTTACATAATTTCTAATGTTGTAGTCTAAACGTTTTATGAAATGACTCTTTTCTGTCAATATTTTTTAGGGATATTTGCTCGAAATCCGACGAGAAATTGTTAGATCTGCAGATTTGAGTGATTATTTCTGTATAATCCAAGCACCTTAGTGATTTTTCAACACGCTGAATCCATTTCTACATTCAAAAATAGATTTTAAACAACAAAAAATAGTAATTTCGTGCATATTTATGTTGTCGGGTCCTGACAAATAAAACCATTTTGTAGAACAGTTAGGCAACACCAATTCCTAATTGTGCATGGAATTTCACAATTACATTGAATTATTATTATGTTAGCACGTGGTTGAAGATTATACATACGTTATATTTCTCTAGGGTCTTAGCAGGACTTTATCATTGAGGTTGCTTTTAATGGTTATGTACACATTATGCAAGATAAGTTGCCATGTTAACATAGTGTTAGTGACATATCTCCTTTATTTGGATCATCTTTTATTATATATATAGGTGTTGGCTAGCTGTTCTACGAAATGGTTTTTTTGGTCAGAATCCTACGATATTTTTGAATGCAAAAATGGATTCAACATGTTGAAAATCTCCCAGGGCACTTGGATTTTACAGAAATAATCACTTAAATCTACAAATCCAACAATTTCTCGCCGGATTTCAAACAAATATCCCTGTAAAAAATCTTCATTTTCTAGAATCTTTAGCCTACGGCTATATATATATATATATATATATGATATGACCTCCATTATGTTATATAAAGATTTATATAAAGATAGATTAGAGTTAGACTCTATTATTACACAAAAGACGTTCTTTAGGGAGAGGTTTTCGCCCAGTTTTCATCGTCTGTCCATGGCCTTTGAAAGCATGCCACATGTACTTACCTCCCTCGATCACCCTGCTGCACCCTCGCCCTTATCCTTCCCTCGACCTCCTTGTTGTCGCCCTTATCCTTCCCTCAACCGACTTGATGCACCGCCTTTGCACGGTCGCCCTTATCCTTCCCCTGCAACAATTTTTTGTAATTTATGTATTCAATACTCCCCTGGTCTCTTCGTAGATGAGTCCAATGATACACGCTTGACGCCACCTCTCCTGGAAAGACGTCTGATGGCAGGCTTGGTGATGCCCTAAATGTTATCCCTCAGCACCTTCCTATGCCTCTTCGCTCCTCCTTTTCCCAAACCCTTGCCACCCTTGTTGCGGCCAGACATTGTTGTTGTTTTCTTGTTTCTTCCTTCAAGACTGAAGGCTATCGAATCAAATTCTCCCTTTGCAATTCGAAACCTACACACCACAGAAGACTTCCTCAACACGGTTCTCCATGCCACCGGGTTGTAACATCCCGCTCTGGCACACTGAGAAAACTTATTCTTTGAGGACACTTGCTCGCAAGTGATCCAGACTTTTATGATATTAAAACATTTATCCTTGATTATGATGTGTTATGATAGCTGACATGATGTTCTACTTCTTTGACATAGACAGGTGCTATTGACTCAGTTTTATTGAGTGTGCAGGGTTTTGGACCTTGAGGATGCAGAGGCATCAATGGAACCCCTTGGACTCTGGATTGAGTCAGGGAGTGTGCTATTTGGGTTGATTTATTTACTGTGATATTTCATTGATTTGAGGATTGATGTGGACATTTCTGACACGATTGTTGATGTTGCAGGCTGACGATAGCTTGTCGACCAGACTCACATATGGAGTAAAGGGGCCACACACGATTTCCAAAGAGGTTGAGGGAGAGGGGTGGACAACAGCCCTGCCATAGCCTACTAGAACTCCTGCCATGGCTCGAACTGTCGGTTAACGATTACCTAGTTCGAGAGGATCCACGATGTCATGGGGGCAGACTGCGACAGTCGCTCACGATGATTCTAAGGGGCACGCAATAAGGCAGGGGCCTTATTCCTTAGAGCCCTTAGTCTCCCACAAGTTCACCTGGCGAAGTGTTGACTCCAGGGGTTATACATGTCTACCAATCAGTCAAGTCAGCGAGTGGCACCCTTGGAGCACGTGGTGCATCCTGAAGGGCACATCGCGCAAGAGAAACACAAGAAGTGAGTGGCACCCTTGGAGCACGTGGTGCATCTTGAAGGGCACGTCGCGCAAAAGAAATGAACGAGACGAGTGGCACCCTTGGAGCACGTAGTGCGTCCTGAAGGGCACGTCGCATTGATAATGATGAAGAAACAAACCTAGATGGCCCTAAGACATTAACGCCTTAAGAAATCCTTAAACAACTTCCCTAACCAAGTGTCACCTCGTTTAGAGCCTAAGTCCTAAGTCTAAAATTTCTTTAGGGTAAAAATTTAGTCTAACCTTAAGAAAAAGACCCTAAGAATAAAAATAAAAATTTAAACAAAAACCCACTTAAGTAATAGTTTAGTCTTCATAAAATTCTTGGGGTAAATGAAGAGAGTATGAATTTAATTAAAACTAATGGATTTAAAATTTGCAAAGAAGAAATTATTTCTTAACTTGTGAAAGTACAAAAGATATTAAATAAATAATAAAAGGGAAGGATTTAATAGCGCAACTGCCATTTTGGCTTTAATAAAAAGGGGAAAGAAGGGAAAAATAAGAATTAGGAAATTTAGAAATGGGGAAACATAATAAAGGAAGGAAGGGAACTTATGGTAAAAAGCAAGGTCACCATAGTAAGGAATCGGCAATAAAGAACCTTCTAATCTGAACTAAATGAGCAACATCTTTTTAGAGAAGGTATTTAAAACATGTAAGGGGATCTAGGAACACCTAGGAGTAAATTTAGGAGCAACTTTAGGTGGGTGAGGGAAATGAGTCATTTAATAAATTAAAGAAAATAAATTTTGGAGGAAAGTGGGGGATAAATGACACTTGTACGATGGAGAAATTTTAGATGTTTTCATTAAAACTTAAATTTAAAAAGGGATTTAGAAAAAATTTGAAGGTCTAAAACTCTATAAATGAAAGGGAAGAGAAGGAAGAGGGGCATCGGCTGATAGCGTAACGTTACGCTGCCGGATTTGTGACTTGACTTATTACTTGTGGAGTGTTGGGATTTTCCAGCTCGGATAGGAGTGGTAGCTCGGCCTTGCGAGGCGAGCTAGGAAGCTAGACGGACCATCTGGATTGTGTGTGGCCCCTTTGCGGCTCGGGGGGCTAAGGGGGAAGCAAAGTACCTCTAGCAATTGGCTGGGAGGTACCGATGTAGTCTCGACGGTTGGCGAGCGGGAGGGCACGGAACGCACGGACGTCATTCGAGGCAGGCAAAGAGGCAAAGGTATGGTCGTTTACTTGGTAGAATAGAAAGCACTAGGATTTGATGTAGATCTGCCTGTTTATTGGAAAAGTGTACTGGTGTTACAATTTTATATAACGTTGCTGCATCTTCCGATTTCCTTGACGAATCACAAAAAATGGATTTTTACAACACTTGTGGAACCTCCTGATTTCATCCAACGAATGCTAGATGTTAAATTTTATATAACAAATCGCGGTACCTCCGGACTTAAAATTTAGGGTAGAGATGAGTTAGCTAGCCTAGAGGCCACTCCTTGACAGATTTTTATATTTAACTGTGTAATTAATATTCACCGACAACTAGTCCCTGTCGGTTTCATTTTTGATAATGGTCATTAATCTCTGCATCAGAGGTCTATATTTTACCTCTGCCATTTTTTTGCTAAAACTTCAACTCGTCCTGTTGGCAATCGTGTTGTCTTGATTACGATAATACCGTTGGTTATTATGCGAAATTAAAACTGAATTTGAATTCGTTCTGGCAATAGGCGGTTGGCATTTTCATTTTGGAAAAATTGGATCTGAGATTCGTTCTAGCACGCAAATGCAGTCCTGGTTATTCATTTTATAAATTGATTCCGATGATTTTGTGCTGGATTTCAAACTACTCCGTGCCATGTTTTATTTGAGATTTTCTTTTTCCGTGGATGTTGGGTCAATCGGCTTGCTGGGTCATTCTTCTGTCGGGACATTTCCTAGGTTACCAATGTTTGCAAATTTTTATATAACTGCCTATTGTCCTGGGAAGGGCGTTTTCTATTACGATGGGCGTTGCATCGCTGAGGGATTTTAAATTTGACTGTGGGCATTTTCCAGATGTGACGGTGAGCGTTTTGGATGTAATGTGGGCGTAATTGCTCGATTTTTCTGTGGGCGTTTGATTCCTATGTGGGCTGAAATTTTATTTGCAAGTTGTTGGGCATTTGATTCTACGTGGGCTGTAACTATCTTGCACGTTGGTGGGCGTTTCGATTTTAATGTGGGCGTAGTGTTCGATTTTAATATGAGCGTTTCGATTTTAATGTAGCCTGTAATTGTCTCTGTCTCTGCGTATGCTGTAATTGTTTCTGCACGTTTTTCCTGGGGTATCTCTGTCTGGCGATTTTTCCTTTGACTGCTGCCGGATTGTGAATTTACTGTAGAATAAATGTCAGGATGTAGCCTGCGACTGGTGCTCAGGTCAGATCGTGAAACGATTCTGGTGTGACCGGTTGAATCTGTCATGATAGAAAATGACTGGTAGATAGCTCAGTTGCTATACAATAGTTTAATCAACTTAATGTTTTAAATTTGTGCCAAGAGTACGTATCCCTTGATCTCCCGGTATCCCTCAAGCCTTCACCTTGACTTCCTTCGAATTAATGCTAGGATAATGTTTTACAAGTATTGATATTTATAATTGCGGGTTGAGGTTATAGTGTAAAGTTCGTCAAGTGGTGAATAATCTGTTTGTTGTATTGCTTATATACATAACTACCTGATTTTTGATTGCGAGCTTAAAATAAAACACTTGTAACAATAATAATAATTTAGGGCTAGTTGGTTCAGATAGTGTACTGAGGGTAACAAGATTAAATGGCTCAAACCAAATTGACAATCTAGTTAGCTTGAACATGGCTTAAGATACGTGTACTATCATAATAACTGTATGGTTGATGCAATAAAAATTTAAATGTAATATTGGTTCTCGTCGAATTAAGAACAAGCTCTTAAAAAGGGGATGGTGGTTATATACCACTGTCTTGTTTTATATTATGGTAATGGGATAGTTCTGCTTTCCTTCCTTAGAAACTTGATGTTATATATATTCTATTGGAATGTAATGAAATGAATGTTATGTTAAAAAGGGGTAATACAATAGAAGGTAATGAATTGTAATGCAAAAATTTGTTAGTCTAATGTACTGGAAGTAGTTGTAATGTTGTGGATATTTCGACTGCTAAGTTATTATAATGTCATGTAATGGCATTGTTACCTTACTGTAATCTATTGTTATTGTAATAGGTACGGAGTAATTTCATTTAAATATATGTTGGTAATGTGTAAAGGTAGTACTTAATTGCAATATAAAATAAAGATATAAGGTTTAAGTTACTGTTAATGCTCAGGGTAATGATCGACGTAATGTAATGTGGAAGGTGTGCTTATGGTATTGTTAATGCTAAGGTTATCACTGCTTTATGGTGATGATTATGTACCGAAACATTCAATGTTAATGCTAAAGGATATGACAATATAAAATGTGATGTCGTTGTGGATAATGTTATTGTAACTTTATGGTGTATGTAACACATAGGATGTATTGAGATTGTTAATTAATTTTCAGGGTTAGTACCAAAATTGGAATTGTCCAAACTCACAGTTGTATGTTATCAGACTCTTTGATCTGATAAAGCTAGTCGCTCTATATATAAGTTTGTGGGTGTGATTATTTTCTGTGTAAGGAATCCAATGCTGTATCAAGAGTCTCGGGCCCTTTAAAGGCAGGGTTTCCACTCTTGCGACACACCTCTAAGGTCGAATCAGTAGTCTCGGGCTCTTTAAAGGTAGAGTTCCCACCACTGCGACCTTCTGATAGATATTACTAGTTTCTACCTGAGCAGTCGGCCAGGAGCCTATCTGACATTCTTTCTCTCCGGAGTAGAGAACTAAGATTAAACGCCCTGCTTTCCTGTGCAGAAATAGTAAAATCTACTACTATGGATTCTTCCATCTGTGTTCGTACTGTACATAACACAGTATGTCATTTAATGCTTGCAGTTACTTGTTGTGTGCCTTATGTCTTCTTGTTGTGATCATCGTGGTTGCATCTTGTTAGTCGTCGGGTTGCGACGTAGAGTCAAGTGTGTATGTTTCCTTTTTACACGCGCGCACACACTTTTAAAAACAAAAAAAAAAAAATTGCTCCTGTTATCAGAGTTGTTGTCGTACCAAGGAGGTTGTTACACAGGTCTTATAGGTATTCAAGTCCGTATTCACCGCTATGCCATCTTCTCAGAAGCTAGACAAGGCACATAACATCGCATTTAATCTTTACGAGAAGAGGTGGAAGTTAGTTGGAGAGCTAGAAAACTGCGACAAAGATCTTCAACCCTCGAAATTCTGAGTTTGGCAGCAATGGTTACCGTCTAGCTCAAGAGAAAGTCTGTAACAATACATAGGGGAGGAGGATGCATGAGCCGAAACCCATTCTTGTTCTCCTCAGACATGAGCAGTTTTTGGAATGCATCTTGAAGCAACATGTGGTTCATAAGCACAATCTGGTCTGACGCATAACCTTTGTCGTCGTTGGCTTGGGTATTTATCTGGTGGGATCCTTACAGACAAATAGGTAAACGTAGATATTTTATAAGGTGGGCTAAACAAACTATTTTTGCACATTAAACATTATTATTTAGATTTACAAATCAACTTAAATCTACCAAAGAGTCCTCAAACGCTGGCTATTTCAAACAGGGATTTCATGTTCAGATTACCATTTAGATTTACAAAAACAACTTAAATCTACCAAATATTCTTCAAGCGTTGCCCAGGTTGAAGGCATGCATTCGTCTGCATCCTCGTTTTGGGAGTGTTGTCCATGTTTGAGAAAAAAAGGAGAAATGATTCATCTGAAGGTGCAAAATTTGAGAGTGTGATTGTTGATGACTTGAAGGAGAAGAAAATAAACTCTGTTTACAAAGCTCCATATGTCCGCCAGTTTCCACTATTGATCTCTTCTTCGTCTATCACCAAATCCTCGTTTGTTCGACTCCTTCTCACGATCGTTATCCGGCAAAGAAATAGATTCGCAGTCGCCGAGCTCAACATTATCCCGACAATGCTGCCAATGCTCAGGGAATTACTAGACCTTGAGGTCCCGTTACGAGGCAAATTATTTAAGACCTTGATATATGCCTTGTATGTCTGGTTCGCAGTCAATTTCAGGCTCGATAGGGGGTCGTCTGCAAGGTAACAGAACAAGGAACTGTTGCGGAAGAAGGCAACGGTGCAGGAGAAACTGAAATTGCATAGGCTCCTGCATTTTTCGATTTTCTTCAGGCTTCCGGTAGTCGTTCGAAGAGTAATCCATGTCGTCAAGGCTCATTAAATGTTGAGTCGCACATGGTTAGTTGCACATCAACTTACCCTGTCTGCGTCATGTCCACCGTCTGTCCCGGAGCTCGGGAAACTACACTGGCCATTCTGACAGATGCCATAAGGCCTGGAGGTTGTGGCCAGTATGCAATTCTTATTAGACGGGTCCAATTCGCAGTCTGATCTCTAGTGTTTGAGATCATTCTTTCCGGGCATCCGAGAGACCTAGTCGACACGAAGGATTCCATCGCAGTCAAGTCTCATGAACTTGTATTTGTTTTCATTATCCAAATTAGGAGGAGCAATTGACAACGATTGTATTGGCATCGAAGTTTGGTGAAAATACTTGAAACGTGTAGATTATCTTTGTATAGACAATTAATAGGCAAATTTATTTATTCGATAACTACCATAACAAAAAGACACTGAACAATTGGGGCTGGTAGATCCAAAGATTTGACGTGGGTTGGAACAGGTACGTGCAACCTGAAATGATATAATTAGCAAACAAAAGGAGACTGAATGACCTTAGTGGCCATGAAATGAGCTAGGGTTTTGAACACCTATTATGATTTCGTTTTACCTCACCTCTCTTGAATTCACGCTCCCCGTCCACAAATTTAAAACAACACCCCCCCCCCCAAATATCTATAGTATTAAATCCTCAATATTCTGTAATATATTTCCTTGTCTTTCCCCAAATATCTATATTTATCTATAGTATTAAACACCTCCAATTTTCCTCAATATATTTCTTTGTATTTTAATTGATTTTCCGATCCTCAATATGAAGATGAAGATACATGTTATTATATTGCTTTCCCAATGAAACCCTTGTACCTTTTCCTCCAAACTCAACGCTTTCTTACTAAGGGCCGAAGAGTTTAGAGAGACCATTCACTCAAAATTCATAGGAATATATCATTAAGTGTTTTCAAGGAAACCTAAACATAATGAATGGTATACAAAAGGAGTGTAAAAGGACGAAAAATGAGAAATTCAAAAAAAGATAGGTAAAAATCAAAGCTAAATTGGAAAATTTTATATGAAGATTTAAGAACCAACAATGTCCTAATTGACATTCATAACAAAATAAATTCTTTGGAGAAGATTGTTGGTATGAGATGAAGCATTGTACAAACATAGAAACGAGATAGTTTGGCTAAGGGAAGGTTATGAAAATAATATTTTTTCTACAAATTTTCCTAAGCTAAGAAATCATACAACACCAAATGGGGGATTGAAGGTGTTGAAGGGATAAATTACATAGGGTTTAAGGTGGCCATGGATCACTATAGTTCCATCTATAGGGAGCCCAAGAATGAAAACATAGAAAATATTATGAAAACATAACAAACATTATGGAAGTTCTTCCACACTTAACAAAATGTTTAATGAAAATCAAAATGAAGAGGTTGTAGCACCTATCATTAATGAAGAATTAAAGGAGGGTTTTAATTCCTTTGGAAAATATAAGGTCCATAGACTAGATAAGTGGCTAATAGAACTTTTCACAAGCTTCTATCCGATCCTTGAGAGAGATTTGGTACTTGTTTTTGGAGGAGTCTAGGAGAACAACGAAGGTGTTGAGGCCCCTCAACGTTATTGTTGTGTGCAAATTGTGACAAGGGTGTGCAAATTACACTAACTTAATAGTTGTGTGTTAAGTACATACAAAGTGAATTCTATATCTTGAGAACCTAAACCCTAAGATAACTTTACCATTCTCAAACTCTAAATTATTCATGGATTCAGTCTCCTTTTGTTTGCAACTTTGTTTATTTATTGTTTCTTGGTTTACCACTTACCCAAAATTTGAGCAAAGTTGCGAAGAGGATCCCCATAACAAACTTAAGATATCCTAAGAGTATTGTTTCTTGGCTTACCACTTATCCAAAACTTGAGCAAAGTTGCGAAGAGGATCCTCATATATTTTAAAGGAACTTTATACTTCGGTCTAGATTTTTGTAAGAAATGATAGTTTAAGGCAGGTTGGCTTCACTGACTATGAGTGGACAGGTGCTTGGACAACAAAAAATCAACTATAGGGTATGTCTTCAATGCACACTCATGTGCTATTGGACAGGTACTTGGACAACAAAAAATCAACAATAGGTTATGTCTTCAATGCACACTCATGTGCTATCTTGTTGGGTAGCAGAAAAAACCCACTATGGCTTTGTTTTCTATAGAAGTAGATTCGAAAACAATGATTTGTGTTGCAAGTGAATCCATATGGCTTACAAGGATTGTTGGTACGTTAAAGTTGGAGCATAAACAAACAACTCCCCTACTTTGTAACAATCAGAAAGTAATCAAATCAACAGAAAATCAGGTTTTTCATGTTGAACCAAGCATTATTAAGTTCATCAACATCACATCGCAGAGTTGGTGCAAGATGAGGATATCGAGCTAATCTGTTGTGCCACTTAGGATTGAGTGACTAATATTCTCCACAAATCTGAGTAGAGACAAATTTGAACAACTTAAAAGCATGTTTGGTGTAGTTGTATCGTTCCAATATGGCTCTTTCTCATGCTATGAATGAATGATATGTGAAATATTCAATTAAGCTTTGATTTCATTTGTCTCTTGTTGCTCTGCACCTTTCATAGACTAACAAGTCATTTGAATGAATGATTTTAATTTTCTATGATTCAAATGTTTCAATGGAGATATAATAGTTTTATCATTGGAGAAGATTAGACTTGGAGTCCAATATGTTTATCATTGGAGCTAATACAGTATATGAGAGTATCTTCAAGTACAACGAAAGAGAGACCTTGGAATCCAAATATAAATTAAATTTAAGTGTCTCTTTCTGAGAAAAGGTATGCCAACTAAGTTATGGTTGAATAAGTGTGACATGTCTCAAGTCAAGTCATGTCACGCCTCACGTAGTGACACTAAAAGGGTTGCGTTCATCAAATCCGATTCACACCAACGATTCCTTAATTCATAAGTTTTGCGCGTATAAGAAATATCTGTTTTCTTATCTTAACGGCCAGCTGTTTTCAGGAAACCCAACACGCTTTCAGTGTTTACAGTCTATATATCTGCTGCCTTACAGTAAACAATCTATCCTCATCTGTTCCCGTCACTAGCGCCTCTATTCGTCCCGAGTTCAAATCCTCTTCACAATCACACTCCCTCCTTTCGTTTTAAGTACTTCAAACTTCACCAGCACTTACTGCAATTCCCGAATACCCCGACATGGCTAAACCCTCCCAAAATCAGAACAGCCACAGCAAACCCAAAAACCGCTCATTGAAGTCGCGGCAGTTCAAAGGAATCCGAATGAGAAAATGGGGGAAATGGGTGTCGGAAATTCGGATGCCCAAATCCATGGGCAGACTTTGGCTAGGCTCCTACGACACTCCGGAAAAGGCTGCCCACGCCTACGACTTTGCC
>JASDQU010945173.1:40560-53058 GCA_032191745.1 Picea mariana
CCCTTCATACTTGAAAGTTTTAAGAATTTTGGTAAAATTTGGATGGAGGGGAAGTGATGATGGAGTCACCCCTTGGTGTGCGTAGGGAATCAAATAATTTCCCTTCCTCTGTTTATGCATTAAAAGTGGTAAAATTTGGTTAAACGGGGAAGAATTTGGTCAAAATTGTTAAAATTTCAAGCATGGTGGAAAGGGGCGGTAATGTCGAGAATTACACCCTCATCCTTGAATTTTTATCAAAAATATAGAAATTTGGTAAAAATTAACTATATTTTATCAAATTTTGGGCAATTTTACTGAGGTAGGAATGTTGGGAATTACTCTTGAAAGGGCAATGATGAGCATTGCTCTCCCTCCCTTTATACATGATTTTTTTCAAAAGTTTGCAAAATTTCACAAAATTTCACTAAAATTTGGCATTTTTTGCTAAATTAAAGAAAACTATCTTCTTAAATGTTCAAAATTTCATAACAACTATGAAAATTTCTATTTAGGGTAAATTTTTCACTAAATTTTATATAATTAAACTAAGACATGATTGATTAATTACTCTTCCCTTTCTTTAAAATAAATAAATAAATGCTAAATATATTAGAAAACATGATGATATCAAATCACCAAAAAAGACACAAAAATAATAGATGGAAAAAGTGGATCTACCATATAACCTCTAAAAATAAAAATAAAACAAAAAAAAAATTATATTATATGAATATTGAATTTTTGTTTTTTAATTTTGATTTAATTTAATTTTATAAATAGTTATTGAAAAAAAATAGTGATATCAATATTAACCTTATTCAAAAAATGATTTAATAACATCTTTTAGAAAAACTTGTAAAAACATTATTACATCAACCATGGTTTTTTTTTAAATAACTTTAAAAAAAAAAAGATAAAACTAGTAACTTTATTCTCTTTTTTTTTTTAAACTGATAAAAAAACACTTCCAAAAAATAACAACTTTGTAAAATTCATGTTAAATAAATAATTTACTTATTATAATTTATCTAAATTTTAATAGAATTTAATAATTCACATACAAGATCGTATTGCCACCTAATATTAGAATGCATATTGTATTTCATATTTCTTTACTAACTAAATATGCAATATGATCTAATCATATTCTTAATTAATTTTATGATTTAAGTGGAACCAAACCAAGAATCCTAAATATGGGATACCAACATCTTCGAAGGGCACAATGCTTTAGAATCAAGTTATTTCCCATGTAAAGATTTAATGGAGACAATTATGTGCATGATGCAAAAGGCCACCTAAGAAATGGAAGATGACATGCGAGAATATTACCCACACTGGTTTGATGAATAAGTTCAAACTAAGATGAGTGCTTCATTTGAGGGGAGAGATGTAAAAGGTATTTTAACTCGATGGTAAATAAAGTGGCCATGAACAAAATTTGATGTTATATTTTGATGTATAAAATAAAAGGAACTTCATTAGAGAAATCCCAAATTTTATGAAAGGACTTTGTAATGTAAAGTTGTATTAAAAGTTTATGAGAGAGGGATATAATAAAGCAAAACAGTTTCCTCTAAAGAAAAGATCAAAAGATCCCATGTGTGAAAGGATGCATGATAAATTTTTTGATAAACATACCATTAAAAAAAGGGAAAGGGGTCAATCCCATGTGTGAAAGGATGCATATAAATTTTTTGATAAACATACCATTAAAAAAGGGAAAGGGGTCAATTTTGCATTTTGATTATTTTCATTGGTGTTAGCAATCTTGGAGGGAAATCTTTTGTATGCTTTAATCATGGTTTCTTAAGATGTTGATTTGAATATTCATGTGGAAAATGGATTTTTTAGGATATTGATTTGAATATTCATGTGGAAGATGGATGACAAGGAATAGGAGCTAAAGAATTTGTTAGTAAAGTAAATATTGATTTTGATCCTTATTGTAACAACACAGATACAATAAAGAACTTATAGCTTAAGTTTGTTGGTGCAATTGGGAATGGTTAATATTGTGAGTGTGAATGTTTGTTTATGAATTAATTTAATTACATGATTATAGCATAACCTTATCTAATTGAGGTTAGAGTTTTTTGTTAGACATTTTTCTTAACAATTTTCATAGTGCATATATGTGTTTCTTCCCAAATAATGAGTTTTGAGAGAATGTTTATCACCCTTTGGCCCTCACCTCTATGGTGTAGAGGACCAAAATTCCCCCTAAACACCAATGAACCAAAGCACATGATCTAATAGTATATTAATTTTCATTGCTAGACTTGAAGAAAAATGAGAATCCATGAAAGATAAGTTTAAATTTCGCTTATTTCCAAAAAAGAGTAACGCATACGTTACAATATCTATATTAACAAAAAAATGCTTCTAAAATGTATACAATTATTATAAATTAATACCCAACACTTAATAATGGCATTCAATACTTCTAAATTTACATACAATACTTCTAAGCCACATAGAAAACTTCTTAAATGGGCATGACACTTCCAAATTATTATGAAAAGTTATGCACAAACATGCACTATAACTGAGATGCAAAGGTTGAAGGTTGAAAGAGTCCTTGGATCGGGTATCTCACAAGCTTGATAAGGAAAGGATGAGTGGTTGGAGGCTCCTCTCCATGTGGCAAATGTCATGTCCTTTGAAGGCTGCCCCCTCTAACACAATTGAGACGGTTTTAGATCGTGCCGAGCAAATTTCCCTGCAAGTCGAGTAGAGTCGAGTAAAGTTCCATATCTGGGCTCTAGTCGTTCCCAGGATACCAAATTCCTCTGCACAATTGAACTATATTGGCACACAAAGTCCTTCATGACCCAGACTATGCTCACTAAGGAACCAGATTGCAAGGATTTTAGGTTGTAGTTGGAGGATCTAGAAAGGCAGAATCAGTCGTTGCTCACTTTCATCTCTTAGTTGCTTAAGAAGCACTAGGGTTCTATCTACATGTGTTCTGATGGAATGGCATCGACTTTCTGGATCAACTCCGCAGCAAGGTTGGATGTCAAACCACTCAAGGCTCACCCTCAGGTTCCTCCAAACTATGCAGATATGTATAGGGTCTTTCATAGACTAGTCAATTTTTTTTTGTTATAGTTTGTTGTCATCTGAATCAAACAATAGTAGGTTTTACGGACCTTTCATGTTGGTTACTCTCAACAACTCATTATGGTTCGGTTTCCCTCTGAGCAGACCAGGTATTTAGGGGTTCTATTAATTTTTTGCAAATTTGCAAATTAGAGGTGCTTGTGTTCGTAAATAATTCTTATTGTACGTTTACATTGCATGGAAAAGTTGGAGTTGTTATTATTCTGCACGTCTATGGAGCTGAAACGAGCGCGCGCTAATGTAGAAGGAGGTCAGGTTGCTTCACCTTGAAGAGCTGTTGGCAACCACTCACATAGAACGAGAGAAAAAGCCTTTTATATGGCATGGAAAAGTTGAACGAGAGAAAAATCATGTTCTACGCGTCTCTGAAGATGGAACGAGCATGGGATAACGTAGAAACGCAGGAGACAACTATAGAAAGCGGACCAAACGAAGGAGACAAGTATAGAAAGCGGACCAAACGCAAGAGACATCTATAGAAAGCAGACCACTATCGGTAAATCTAGTACCAATACCACCAGCACAGTGGATCTTACAAACACATAGCCTACATAAGGTACTCATTTTTCCACTTACAAACACATATCCTACATAAGTTACTCATTTTTCTTTCCACTAGTAGTTGGTTGAATTCCAGCATTGTGTTGATGTAATCTTAGTTCATACAATAAGCATTGTGTTGATGTAATCTTAGCTCATACAATAAGCATGTTAAGGAAATGTAATTTTAGCTCATACAATAAGCATTGTGTTGATGTAATCTTAGCTCATACAATAAGCCTGTTAAGGAAATGTCAACAAAAATATGTAAACCTTACTATAAATATTCAGTTGCTGCTTGTTGTCTCTATTTTTGTGTGTTGTTGTTAACTCTGTTTTTTACTCAGTTTCACTGATGCTTCCCTCTCAGATTATAGGAGATTGACCCGAAGTAATGCATTTCTTCTATGATGCAGGGAGCTAGCGATAGTAGAAGACCAGCAGCGAGGTAGCAGTATTAGAAGACCAACTTTCTGGAGCATGGCGCTGACCAGTGTCATTGGTGGAGCAGTACGTGTAATAAAATGATGGACAGTGTTTGTAATAAAATGATCATGAGTTTTTATAAAGCAATAAACATGCACAAAGCTTAGACATTAAAACCTAAGCATTTAATGTTTAAAACTAATGCTAGACATGAGGTCTAGCATTAATCCGCACAATCCGAAGACCAAATAAAATGTCGAAATTAAAATTTTAGACTAAAAATGAAATGAAAAATTTTAATGTCAAAATATATTTTTAAGGGCATGATTAATAGAAACACGAAAAATCGTTTACTATAATCCGTACATCGCGAAGGACATAAGAGTGTGAGAATATTTTTTTTTAATTTATTTTTACAAAATATTTTATGTTTTATTAATATATAAAAATATATATTTTATAAAAAATTGTGAGATATGTATTATAGTTAAGACTTGAAAAGTATAAAAAATTATTTAATCAAAATTAAAATATAAAAATATATATTTTATAAAAAATCTTGTGAGATATGTATTATAGTTAAGACTTGAAAAGTATAAAAAATTATTTAATCAAAATTAGTGATATAGGGATATGAGGCCAAATAAGATGTAGAAATTAAAAATTTAGATTAAAAATGAAATGCAAACTCTGAAGTTTATGAATGGGAAAAAGACATTAAAACCTAAGCATTTAATGTTTAAAACTAATGCTAGACATGAGGTCTAGTATTAATCCGCACAATCCGAAACTTCCTCGATTATGTCAATGTTATGTTAAATTTATCCAAAGTTTACCTCGATATGAGACCAAATAAAATGTCGAAATTAAAATTTTAGACTAAAAATGAAATGAAAAAAATTTATGTCAAAATATATTTTTAAGGGCATGATTAATAGAAACACGAAAAATGTTTACTATAGTCCGTACATCGCGAAGGGCATAAGAGTGTGAGAATACATTTTTTTTAATTTATTTTTACAAAATATTTTATGTTTTATTAATATATAAAAAAATATATTTTATAAAAAATCTTGTGAGATATGTATTATAGTTAAGACTGGAAAAGTATAAAAAATTATTTAATCAAAATTAGTGATATAGGGATATGAGGTCAAATAAGATGTAGAAATTAAAACTTTAGACTAAAAATGAAATGCAAACTCCGAAGTTTATGAATGGGAAAAAACTTTAGGTCAAAATATATTTTTAAGGGCATGATTAATAGATACACGAAAAACCGTTTACTATAGTTCGTACAACACTAAGGGTAGGGACTAATAAACTAATGAGAATACATTTTTTTAATTTATTTTTACAAAATATTTTATGTTTTATTAATATATAAAAAATTATATTTTATAAAAAATAGTTAAGACTTGAAAAGTATAAAAATTTATTTAATCAAAATTAATGATATAGAATTATCAAATTTTAAAATTCATTAAGTGTTATATTGTTCAAAATAGAAAGCAATAAACACAAGAAGGCCAATTGACTAAAAGACAATGACATATAATGTTATAGGGGGAATTAGACTTGCGTCAAAACAAGGGTCTTTGTTTTCAGGAGGAAGTCCTCGTCATTTAGTTGCAGGAGGAAGTCCCCATCATTTAGTTGCAGTCTTAGGATCCACCACTATAGACTACCATATGTCGTTGCCCTACTTGAGTTCTTCAGGGCGTTGTAGTTTTAAGATGGCCAAAGGAACACTAGGAAACTTGTGAAATTGGGGAGGGTTGAGGCCTCTTTCTAGAGGCCAATGACTCCTTTCTCAACACTCTCATAATTCAACTTGTCATGAGTTGATGTCAAAGGCCATTAGAAGCCCAACAATAAGCGAAGTGGGAAATCGAATGTCCTTCAGTGGGCACCTTGCTATTGGTACATGACATGCTGATCCAATAATCCATCAACTCATGCAAGTGAGATACTCCCATCTCCATTTTACACATCTAAACTTGTATCTACATAAGTAAGTGGGAACTTTTTAGAAAACTTCTCCCCGAGTAAATCTTGTGTTTTGTTGTGTGCCAATAAAGACATTCATTTCTAGTTTTTCTAAGATGATATAAGATGTCAACTATTATCTAGTGCCAAGTTATATGAAAATGAGCGACCCACAAGAGAAGACCTCCTAATAAACAACAATCCATGTAGTTCAAATCAATGAAACACACACAACCAAAATAGATACTTGATGTTCCATTCTTACCATAAATAAAATGATCTTAATATAAAAGTAATTATGAAGAAAAAATTAAAAATAAATTTAACTATATAATAGAATATTTATCATATAACAATATTAAAACTAAATGATTTTTAAAATAAATAATTTAATTCAAATAATAATTCATATTAAAAAGCATTAACCCCTAAAGAATGAATATGTCTCTTGATAAATCATTAAAAAATGTGTTTAATGTAACCTTAATGTTGTCTACCCACCCTTGAACTCTCCTTAGTTTTGCATATGGACGGTACAGCTTTAAATCTTTTTTCGATGTATTTGCTTCTTTCATTACAAAATTAATTTCAACATTTTGTATTTTGTATTTTGTAGTTATGATGGTTGTAGCTTTGTCAATTGGGTTTAGTTTGGGTGGTTGAGAGGAATTTGTGTTTGGGTGGTTGAGAGGAATTTGTTATCCTTCCCAGTCAAGTTCAATTCCCACAAGTGATATGTTGAGCTCTTAATGAGTATATTATTATAATAGCTTCGAACATTGCCATTAATTAGATTTGTGCTTTGAAGATTATAGAGTTTACCCTAGATATCATCCTCAAAATAAGGAAAAGTACTCGAAAATTTTCCATAAATTTTATAACTTGAAATATAAATAATAGTTATAACTAGAAATGGCTATATCTTATATGTTATGAATTAATATTAAAAAAAAACTATTTTACAAAGTTTCTTTGAAAAGTGCATTGTTAACAAAGTTTCAAAACTTTTGATAAATTAAAATATTTGAGGAGTGAGAAGTGCATTGTTAACAAAGTTTCAAATCTTTTGATAAATTAACATATTTGAGAATTGCATTGTTAACGAGAAGAAAATGAGAAGTGTATTGTTAACACGAAGGAAATGTGAGATTGATGGGGTTCGATCTCTGATGTGTTATCTCCTTGTTTCAAGGTGATAGAATTAAACTTTATGATCTTAAAGTATGGGTTGAGCTTAGGTTATAACATGTAACTTTTGATTTCAAGGTATGTAACTTAGTTTCAAATTCAAGATACAAGAATTACTTAAATAACAAGTTTTAGATAGAATATAGTGTGGATCTATCTCTTAATCTAAAGATGCCAAAACCACTTATTAACAAGTTGTCAAAATAATTTGAACATGCCAAAACCACTTATTAAAAAGTTGTCAAAACCATTTAAATGGTGCAGGCCTTAATTGTTTCAACGTGTTATGATGTCACTTAAATGGCAACGCTTAATTGTCTCAAGGTGTTAGGAGGCCTTAATTGTTTCAACGTGTTAGGATGTCATTTAAATGGCAACGCTTAATTGTCTCAAGGTGTTAGGATGTCACTTGAATGGTATATTTTAATGAAAACATAAAGTAAATTTGTATTGGTAATGTGCATATGAATGGTGGTGGAAATATATATATATATATATATATATATATATATATATTAATTAATTAATTAATTAATTAATGAAAAAATGAAATAAGTTTGGATTTGTAATATGTTTTTAGTGGTAAATCTTAATTGTCTCAAGGTGTTAAGATATCATTAAATGGCAAGTCTTAATTGTCACACTTTGTTAGGATGTCACTTAAATGACATGCCTTAATGAGAACATAAAGTAAAATTTTAATTGTCACACTCTGTTAGGATGCCACTTAAATGACATGCCTTAATGAGAACATAAAGTAAAATTGGGTTAGTAATGTTTGGTAGGTCTTAATTGTCACATTCTGTTAGGATTCCATTTAAATGGCATGCTTAATAAGAACATAAAGTAAAATTGTGTTAATAATGTTTATATAATTGTTGGAAGAATTTAAATGATAAACTGTAAGGTTTTCAATTAGATGGACACGGAGACCCTCGCCCAAGTCCCCGAGGAGACAAAACTTGGGGTTGCTTTGGCACCCAAGTTGGGCAAGTGGACGCCTTGGGCATGCGAACATGCCAAGGGGATTTCCCAAGTATGAAGCGATCAAGATATTGGGGCGCGTCGGCATGAGGGGTGCATCGGTCCCAAGGGGCATAACGGTTGACGAGTGCATGGGTTTGTTTGAGCGACTAGGCCCATGAAGGGGCACGAGAATTCGTTTGGACACATGGGTTCACGAAGAGGCGTGACACCCCTAAAGGACGCAATGGTTCGCTATGGTGACCTTCGGAGTCCCTTTAAGAGAATAAAGGCACACAACCAAGAGGGTTAGGTTTTGAAGACAATGAGAGCAAGAGGAGCTCTATGGTTCTAAGGCAGATGAAGAGAGGGAGCTCCCTCAAGGAGCCATTAAGTCGCTCCACAAGGGAGGACTTGTGCTGCCTTGAGGTGGACTCGGTGGAAAAAGTGGGGCGAACTTCTCTTGGGCCAATTTTGGAGAAGTCTGGAAATGCAGGTCTGTTGGAGGCATGTGTGAGGCAGAACTGAAATCTGTGAATTCTGTGGAAATGAAGAGACAACAAATTTGTGGTTGAGGGCACATCTAAGGTGCACCATAGGAGGTTGCAGAGACGGTTGCAACATAGAGTCTTGGTGATGAATCTATGTATGAGTGTCTTGGTGAAGTGAAGTGAGTCATTTGACTCTTCCATGTTGTAAATCAAGCTGGTAGTGCTCTTATTGTAAATGTTTCACAATAACAAAGACATAGCTAGATTTTAGGCACAATTCGTGATGCACGCACTATATTTGTGTTTGACTTTCATTTGTTCCGACGTTGTTCTCTTGGATTCTCATGTTCATGGATGTATGCTTATATATGACTAAGAGTTAAAGTTGTTAAAAAATGTCTAAGTATACAAGAGTTGCACTAGAGTAGGAGTGTGACTTGTCAGTAACCTAGAACGAAGTATGGGTATGCTCTAGATGAAGAGGCATAGTTTAGATGAAGTATCCTTGGTGTTTCCAAGCAGCCAAGCGAGAAACATCGCGGTGTCGCACGCCCTCAAGAGGTGCATGATCACAAGGCACATTGTGGGGACGTGATATATGGTATAAGAGCATATTCATTACATATTTTAATGAAGGGTTGGTGAGTGATTCACCACTATCTCAACGATAGATGGTATCATAGCAGTTTGGTGCTCTTCACCGCTCTTGCAGTAAAAATAGTTGTGGTGGAGCACACTTGTTAAGAAGACAATTCATTGCGAAGTCAGTTCAGTGGGAACATTCACAGACTTGGTGAATCATTCGGTAAATCGAACTAGTTCATTCCAGACTTTGCATCAGACTTATGAAAGAGGTATGGTTGATGGTGCAATGAAGAAGTTGTTTTGGGCGCACACCTTGTATAGACCAAGAGCGGAGTTTGTGGTGATCCCACTTGGACAGGGTGGGTGATCACAAAACTTGTTGCAGACTTGATCGTAGAGACAATTTGGGTACATAATCAGTTGGTTTGATTTGTGATGAAAGTCGGTGGCAGAGGTGTTTTGCACGCCTTGAGAGATCAGGTGCAAAGTTCGTTGGGAGAACCAAGCACTTGGGCAAGGTAGATGAACATAAGATTTATCAGATGACTTGTCACAGATCTAACCATAGAAGTAATCACATAAGCAAAACATAGAGGATGATCGCAAAAGTGATCACGAAGGGGAGAAATTCTAGGTTGCAACAAGGTGAAGCACTTGGGTGTGTTGGACAACCTGGGGCGACCTAGAGCAAATTTGCAGCAGGCAATTGGTTGGGTACGTTTCCATCATGATGTCTTTGTGTCATGCATAACCAATAACAATAGTTCAGTTGAGTTGGGTTGTTGGACGAATGGGCAGACCACAACCTTCAGAAAATGTAGCTCTTCATAGAGTTACAACAGTCAGTTAGCAGCAGTATGACTTGGCAGTTGGGCGGTGGATGCATGGTGCCTTGAAGCAGAAGCAGACAAGGTGCAGAGATGGAAAGACATTGGAGATTAGTTTAGCTAGTTGCATGCGAAGTTTGGGACTTAGATGGATTTATTAAGTGGACGAATCGACTCAACCTTGTATCATAGTGAAGGTCTTGCAGGTTTGTGGAGTTGTGAATGGTGACTGGGGGAGTTCATGTGGAGAGTCGGTTGCTTGGGAAAGCAAAGGTACAAGACAACAGACTTAGAACATGGTTGCAACGAAGGATGTCGTTTGGAAAGGTATGGTTGGTTTCAAGTTCTTGCATTTCCTAAGTGTTGCAATGAGTTTTTTGAAGGGAAGTCGAATGACTTGATGGTTCAAATGCAATCGATTTCCATGGTGAAAATCGATAGACTTGAGGGTGACTCAACTAGTACAGATTTGAAGAAGTCTTGTGGAAGTTTGGGATGCCTTGGTTGGGAAAATGTGTGGAGATCTTGGACGACCTGCTTGAACAAGTCATGTTGTGAACTTAGGCAGATTTGGATGCAGTTGTGGAGATTGCTTGAGGAAGATGCCTAACTCTTTGATGAGGTGCGTTGGACAGGTCGTTGCGGTGAAGTGGGTAGTGAATTATATTTGTGCCAATTTGAGAGGATGGATGAGGCACCTTGGTCCTTGGTGACTTCTCCATATTCATTGGGTCATGTGATGACTTGACAGGCCCGACGAGAGTGATAGAGTTTGGATGCTTGTTGGAGGTGCAAGGCAGTCTTGTTCTAGGAGATGGATGGAGTCAGCAAAGAAGTTGGCCAAGAATTGTTGATAGTCAACATGAATGGGAAGAACGCAAACCAAGTGACTTGGGTGGTGTTCGTTTTCCTTTGGTATGGGACATTGGATGAGGCAGTGCGCACCTTGGTGACTTGTAGATGATTGTACGATAAATCATAGATGCAGAGGGGATCGTTGGTTGAGGTTGGCAGAGTATTGGTTTGAATGTGCCTAAGGCATGGAAGTTCTTTGAGGTGACTCATTCTACTTGAAGCACTTTGGATAGTTTGTTGGGGCGTTTGAGGAGTGAGGACGTGTTGGTCACACTCATTGCATATGTTGAGTTGCATAGAGGTGACTTGATGAAAGGAGATGTTGGGTATGTGTTATATTCTTTGCACGAGTACATGTCGCATTTTTGGGCAGTTTTTCGGCACATGGTTTTTTGTCGATGGTTTTCTATTTTCAGTTAAGGAATTAGGGTTGTTGACTAATCTAGGTCATTGGGTTAGGGTTTTGTATGTCGTTTCCTCCTATATGTATATTGTATGGTAAACAATGTAACACTATGAATGAATATAAAATACGTTGGTTTTCTCGGTTTGGGTTTCCAGGGGAAAAATCTATGTGTAATGTTTATATTTGTCATTGTATCTTTTTTGTTCTTTTACTGAAAATATGTTTGCAGTAAATATTGTACAAGGTTAAAATCTACAAAAGACGAGTTAAAGACTTGCCTTCATTTGGAGGATTGTGCGGACATGAGAATTGTAGCATGAAAAGAGTGCTTGGATGCGAGCATTTATCTTGCTTTGGGAAACATGTTTGATGGTGAAGCCTAACCATTGCAAGGCATAGAGAGGTAGATGCATCAACATGGCCAGCTGATGAAGTAGTGAGGCAAAGGCAGTCTGGACATGTAGTTCTTGGTGTAGAGATTGGCTAATTGTGCCATGAGGTGGACAATGGAGTCAGATTGTCGCGGGTGACTTTTTTTTAGGGTGACTTCATAGTGCAGTGAGGTGAAGTGTGACCTTGCCTTGTTCTGAGGGTTGTGCATATGGACCAAATTGCGAAAGGAAGTGACCAGTTTGTGCATGAGGGTGTGCAGTATCAAGGAGCGTGATGGTTGGACTGTCCATTCAACCAGTTCAGGACTTGGGTGA
This sequence comes from Picea mariana, assembly GCA_032191745.1. Taxonomy (NCBI): domain Eukaryota; kingdom Viridiplantae; phylum Streptophyta; class Pinopsida; order Pinales; family Pinaceae; genus Picea; species Picea mariana. The sequence continues at coordinate 52,646 of JASDQU010945173.1, forward strand.
GAACAACAACATGACAAGGGGGTCAAGATTACAGAGGCACTAGTAGGTTCAAAGTGCAACACTTGGACATTGTGGAGGATCTCCTTGATGAAGAGAGGACAATGGCAACAACAGTGAGGCAAGGATGGACACTTGCCTTAGTCTTTGAGGTTGGATAGAGTGATAAAGATGCAGACAGAAAAGACTAAGTTCGGGCATGAGCATGAGCATGTGCATTCTCACAAATTGGGCGCGATGGTTGGATTAGCTACTCAACCAGTCCGATATGTGGGGGTCAACAATGCACGGAGGCATGGCAGAGTTAGTTGAAGTATGGATGCAGCAACAAGATCACGAGATTTCAACACTTAGGCGAAAATTTGAAGTGAAGTGGGCAACAGTCAGTTGTAGCAGGCAACGACAGTAGCAACGAA
>JASDQU010945176.1:7767-23125 GCA_032191745.1 Picea mariana
AGATGTAATTATGTATGTTATGGGAGAAATGTTGACACAAGGAGGCAAGTTAGTGTGTTATCATTTTGAGTTATTTTATGGAGTAGTACTATACTACCCCAAATATGACAAGGAGTTATAGTCCATGGTTCGATATGTTAAGAATTGGATTCGCTATCTAATGGGAAAAGAGACCATCATCTACACTAATAGCTATCCTTTGTAATACTGATAAGGAGGGAAATTCCATCTAATGATGCCTTTGCACCCAACTAATGCAATCACCTAAACCTATGTGTTTCCCCCCCAAGTAGGGTTTTAGGCTTAATGAGTGTGGAAGTCGAGGAAAACCACTCAAGGTATTCAACACAATCCATCCATCTACCAAACAATCACTTAAAAAATGGGCAAAAGATCTATTTGATTAACTAGATGTGGTGTCGAGGCCTCTAGAATTATACTACCCCATGCAAGAACACCCACTTTAGATCTCGGTGTTTCCCTAGTTGGTTGGGTACACCTATAGCTTAGAGGTTCCTATGCAAGGACTATATTTTCCACTCAATATTTCCTTATGTAACCTTATTTGGTTAGGTACACCTAGATATGTGGAGTCCCAAGGGCCCAAAATCAATTTCTAGACTCAAACAATGAACATAGTTCCCCTAGTTGGTCAAGTACACACATATCCTCATACATTTACATAGACAAAGATGAATAAATTATCGATTTTCTCCCATTTAGTATACATAATCCACAATTCTCTTTTTCAAGGAAGGAGTTCACTTCAATCCACATAAATCCACCCCTCACGCATAAGCCATGTATCTATTTTTGTAATCTCTTACAAGATAATATATCCCCCCCAAGATAATATATCCCTCCCAAGAATGTCTCTTGGACTTCCATTTTCCCCTTCCTAAATAATCTTGGGGTTAAATTAGGCCTAGGAGAATAATTACAAGTGTCACAAAATAGGTAAAAGGTGAAATAACATTCACCCCTCTTAGGATTTTTACCCTAGATCACTTAGGAATTAAATTCAAGTTAGTTTTCCCCTTCCCAGTCTCTCTAGACCTAAGAACTAGGTACTTGTCATATTCATTGAGAAAGGGTCCCATACCTTGGGCATGATTTCCACAACTCAATTAATATCCATCTATGTTGCTCTGATAATTTAACTTAGGTTAGTGTGGGTCCTTGAAAAATAACCTACAAGAAGGTCAAAGTGTCGGAATTGGGCGTCGTACTTCCAATGACCTTAGAACACATCGGAAATCCGATGTTATAGGGACTAATTTAAAAAAAAAACTATTAAATTTCATTTTTTTTAATTTTTTTCGACAAAAAAATTGATTTTATCACAATCATCGTAATAGTTCGTCGATGTTTTAGCCTATATGTAATAGTGAATGGTGATTATAACCTTTGCACACTCAAATTTTGCATGTATTTGATAACTAATAAAAGGGATCCATGCTCAACCTAGGCTTTGGGCATATTTTTCACCACTATTCCATCTCACCCAAGCCCTACTTCACCATTCCCCAAGTCGCAATGTGTTATTTCTTCATCACCCTAAGCCCACATTCTTGCAATTGAGCATGAAATACTAGCTAAGTTTGATGACTCTCTGAAATTAAAAATTGAAGGCCATAATATCAAACCAAACTCTACAATTGAGGGTCATTGAAGGAGATATGTCATGTGCCCTTAACATAGAAATTTCTTCTTCTCCTATCTGCTCTTTCATGTAGTTTCAAGATCCATTCAGATCTGAAACTTTCCTCTTTCAATTATGGATAATTTAACCAAAAGCATATTATTATATTCTTTTTTAGTTTTGGTCCATTTTCCTTTAGTTATGAGCAAGTGATAACAAACCCAATCCTCTCATTGTTGTTATGTTCAACCTAGGCTTACCTAATTCATGTACCTTGAATGTTTTTGCACATATAATAGTCTCATGGCCTCGAACAAATCATTATATTCACTGTGATATTTACCAACACTAAAGGGTTTGAATGGATATTATTTGATTTCATATTTATCATTATAAACTCAACCTAAAAATTATTATTTTTATTGCCATTACGCATTATAAGTATGAGCATATTTTGGCCTATATTGCTCATTACAAGTATGAGAAAAATTTGGCCTATACGAAGCCTTTGAATTTCCCAACACTTGCGAGGTTTGAATCAAAAACCATTTCACCTCCTTGCATTGGATTTAAAATATTAAAAGAGCACCATACTCGAGCATAAGAAATCTATCATGGCTCGTTTGAATTTGTTTTTTAGTTCTTGTCTTACCTTATAAATGATAGCATAAGATTTAGTTTCGGGTTATGTTTCCCATGTATGTCATATATTGATGATTGGTGTGGTTGTGGGAATCTTGCTTTATTAGTTCAAATCCAAAACCCATATGAATTTGATCCCAAACCCCATATGAATTTTCTTCATTAAGAGTGTTTTATATTAAAAAACATTTTAAGAGTCGTGCCTAATTTCACATGCTTACTATTAATCACTTACATAGAATTGGGCCTTTACTAACACTTTTGCAAACACGATTTTCCTCATTTGTTAGCCAACATGTTTCTTTCACTTTTTCACTCTTTCTATAACCAACTATAAAAGGATCATAAATCAATGCATTAGATAGATGCACTATTTTTCTTCAATCATAATCCAGTCAATTTATGAGCTCTTGAATATGTTGGGTCTATAAGGCTGATTGTAAATTGCATTGGCATTTATATTTGATTTTTTAGATGAATTTTTGGAGTTGTGGCTCCCATGACTCCAAAAGGGGATATGACAAAGGGCCATATATGTATGAAGGGATGGGAGAAGGAAAATAACAATGTTTAATTTTCATTTTAATGCATAATTAGATTAATTTTGCAAATTATACCAAATAGGCCATTTGTACTTGGGTGACCCAAATATCCAACCAACTCTATTTCCTTTTCCACCTAATTTGTAGCCTCACTTGAGCATATCCGAGATAAACCTTATTGTTACTCCCACTAATCATGGCTAGAACCCTAATATTACTCCACATTTCATTGGTAAAGATAGATGGGGAAACCCACACTTGGATCTTGTTATCCCGAGAGCCCCTAAAATTGCACCCTTCGATTTGATTATACTAATTTGAAACCAACTTACCAAATATGTAGAGGTACCCACTCTTGTACCAACTATTATTGATAAAGGAAACAATTGAATAATATGCAAGTTCCTCTTTAGGACCCCTAAAACGATCCTATGGCATTCCTTGTTATTATGAAATCCGATGATATCATTTCCATTGTTGATCATGTTTCTAGCTGACCCCTATTATCAGACAAATCGGTAAGTGAGGACACAAAATAGTCTCCCTAACTTCCACACGAAGCTAGAACAAAACAAGACAGAATACAAACTTCACCTTAGACTTCATTGTCATATAAACTAGTTCAGAGAGGGACAAATGACATACCTTTTAAATGGTGTTTGATCCTCGCTAGTGTTGTCCTTGTTGCTCCATATTTGGATTTGCAGGATGGTGAACCTGTTTAAGAAGCACAAACCAACAAAGAAAGAGAACAAAGATTTATATATTCCAATGAATTATATGTATAAGATCAACGAGTTATAAAATAAAAGTAAAGACACCTTTATAGGGAAGAAATGTATTGTTGCATCATATTAAATGGAAGTGGAGAATAGAACCCATGCCTTGATGTTGCAAGGTCCCTTAAAATGGATATTTCTCCAACACAGACACCTTTGCTACAATGCATTTGATGAAGAAGATCCACAATCTGACTTAGAGAGCTAAAGCAAAGATATCTCAAGTATAATCTATAACATAACCCTTCATGCATATGAAATCCTTTGCCAACCTTAGCCTTTTCCATAAGAGATCCCTCTTTATATAGGGTTAAAGAGGGATGGATGAGGAGATTAGGATGATCCCACTAAATTCGATAAGCGAGTAAGATCCAAAACGATCTGAGGCCACCTAATCTTCTAGAAGATTCCCTTCCAGAACATTCGTGAATTTCATTTTTCCCTTGTTTAATCATTGCCATACCCTATGCACAGGAAGCTTGCAATGACGTCGCAGTCTAGCTTTGGTGCAGCGTGCAACGATCCAGCATCATTGCACCCCAAGCATAGATCAAGATGCAACGATCTCCCTTGTCATAGTTTTTAAGGAAGAAAAGGTAAACCACTTTTCTCATGGAGAAAGTCTCTTTTAGTGTTTTCAGGGAACATGGAAGTGAGTTATGCACATGTCGTAAGTTGATCACTGGGGTGACCAAAATAATGTGTAACAACCCCACCACATCCATTTTTCCTTCACCACTCAATTGTTAAAATATGATATGATGATGATGATTTACTTTAAGGATATGCACTTAGAGGTATATTTCCCTATGTATCTTTCTTTGAGTACCCATTCCCCATTTCCCTTTAATCATTCTTGGTCATCCACAAGTTGAATCCCCCGTGATCCTTATGAGTATTTAAGATGTGTATGGTGGTCTCTATAATCATAAAATTTTACTATGTTAGAAATGATGACATTTGATTCAATGTTGTATAGGTGTACTAAGTGAACTATGAAATTTGCATGGTATTTTTAAAATTTGGGTCATTTTGCTTCCATTTATATGGATAATTAGCTCATATTTTTTTCCATTAGCAGTGCACTTATAGTAATCTATAAAGAAATTTTTTATTTGCTTAAAACCTCTTTCTCCTTCCCATAGCTAGTTTTCATCGAAGCTGAAATTATTGCATTTCATTTTCCTCTTGCATGGTTAAAAGAGTTGAGACGAAACGCCATCAGTTTCACTACCTTTGAGTATCAACAGTCTAAAATCAAGTGCTAATTAAAATTTATCTAACAACTTTTCTAGGGCTCTTCAAACCCATCTTAGCTTCGGTGTAGAGCTTTGTAATATCATTGTGAGAATAAATTTCCAAAGATGATAAACAAACAGTAATCTTTGAGTTAGGGAGTGAAATCCAGTTGATATATCACTTACTTTGGGAATCCCTTCTAACACAAGGGTAAAGAATGAGGTCGCATTGGGGTCAACAGAGTAATCAACCCTTATTTTTTGGTCTTGGTGTCAACTATCGACTATCCCCCCTCTACTTTGGTATATTAGGTGGTACCATAGAGGCCATAATATTTTATACTTCCTACACAAGGTGACAGCATAGGGAATGTGGTGTTTTACCTAGGATCGACGTTGGCTAGACTCACTCAGAATCCTTGGAGGCTTTCCCGCTGCTCGGAGAGGTAACTTGCACCAGGGAATTAATTCGTTAATAAGGTTTTCAATGTAACTTTCCCACTTTGCACATTGATCCTGCGATGTTGGATTCCATCACCAACTAGCGCTTCTTTGTGAGAAGGTTTGTTTGCATGCTTGACTCCTAGATTAATTAGAATGTGTTGTTCTTTCTCCTTAGTTGGCCTTAGGATTAATTTTGTGTCTAATGGAATCAATTATGGGGCAATTCCTCATTTGATCAATACAAAATATGGTACCATTAAAATAAAAGGGAATAAAGAGGTAACAAATAGCTCATACCTAACTTACGTCTTATAATTATCCAACATTGTTCTTTACAGTTAGTGAAACAAACACCAAATGGAATGGTTTAAACAAGGTCATGACCAACAAAGCTCCATCTAATGAAAATGAGCAATGTGATTGGAGAATTCAAAATATTATCATAAACCCACATCTGACATATTTGTACATGCACCATAGTTTCACAATCTTTCATGAAGAAGTCTGGGATAAATGCCTCTATGCAAAATTGTACACGTTAGAATTGTCCATGTCCTTGATGGAAATATATAAAATTCCCTTGAAGATATTTTAGTCATTGTCCTGCTTAAAAACGATGATCCCATTCTAGAATGGGTCAAAGACTACTTTTATCCCCCCTCTATCTGGTAAATGCTACTTCTTATATTAGCCTTCCCCTACAATAGGGATTGTTGTGTCCCTTTTCTCGAAAATAAGTGAGGTTCCTCTTCTTTTTCTTTGGCATCCTACATGGTTACTTCCCAAATTAATACCTTCTCTAGGGTTTTATCTCTATATGATGGGGCCATTCAATTTAACATTATTTACATGGTAGGTTAAGTCACTAATCATGATCATTTTCCCCATCTCCACCATTTGGTATGCCTCCAAGGTGTTGAGCTACAGTTCTCAGAAGGCCTTGATATATTGTGAGGTCCTCACATTCAACTCACTAAACCTCCCTCTTAGCTTTAAAATCACCTCTCTTCGAAGGAAGAGGGAATCTCCTCCTCTTAAATCAATAGTTGTTTATCTTGATCTGACCCTCTCCCGACCTCTTCAACATATCCCCCTTTTGATGGAACATATATCTTTCCTTATTTCTCTCAAGTGGTTGCTCCACTCACTATCCATGGCCCAATTTAACCTTGGGTCTCCCCATCAACCATCCCATTATCCCTTAGATGCATGAGTCTTGTTACATCTATGATGGTTCCTCAAACTTTACCTTGGACTTTTATCCTTGATATATTCTAAACAAGCAAGTAAATGTGTAGCAACAACAATTGGCCCCTTACAATCAAAACTTTCCAAACCTTAGCAAGGGAATGTTAATGTCCTACTCCAAAACATTCATCTCTATATGTAAACCAAGTATTCATGTCAACCTATACATAATCTAAAAACCAAGAATTCATGTCAAACTCTACACAACCCATAAACCAAGAATTCGTGTAAACCTCTACACAACCCAAAAACCAAGCATACATCCAACATTCTCCCAACCTCTTGGACAGGAATACATTCATCCTCAAAACTCTAACGTTTAGGGAAACTAGAATCCAATCATGAACATGTTCAGCATTCCACCCTCTTGCATCCATGGTATATGACCATGTACTCATCCAAGTATGGGAGGTGAAGGTGGGATACCATCCTTTGACAATAACACCCCCCCCCCCGATGTTGCATACTCAATCCAAACTTGAGCTCAAATGGAGGAAGTAGGGATAAAGAAATTCATGCATCATATAGACCTTCCTAATCAAAAACGTTGAGACAATCCTTTACCCTCAAATTGTAGTGACGTGGATTCCCCAAAAACTACTTAAATTACCTAAATTTAATGGTGCTCCGACAAAGGAATACCTTGAGTGTCACTTAGACTCTTTCACTACTACATGTGTCAAGTTTCTTCATTATAACAACAATATCACTATTAATTTTTTTCCTCGGTACTTGATAGGTGATTCCATTCAATGGTTCCATCATCTCCCTAAAGAGTCAATTTATAACCCTTACATGTTAGTGAATTAGTTCATCCAATAATTTAACATCCATCAACCAAATGAATCTTGTATCCTTAACCTTGTTAACCTCAAACAAGAAGAAGAGGAATCTAAATAAACTTTCATTCATTGATGGTATAAGGTTGTGCACGACTCTATGGAAAATTTACCAGAAGACACCTTTTATCACCTCTTTATCAATGCCTCTAACCAAGACAACATGATCAAAAATTATATCAGAGATCCCCCTTCAACAGAAGATTCCATCAACAACCTCCATCGAAAAGAAAATGCCTAAATTAAGTCTATTGTGGGAGATAACATAGTTAACAAAACCAAATCCGTGAGTCTCCAATAGAAATGCAATGCGATACATGATGACATAAATGACCCTGCCCAAAATTGAAATTAGAACTATCATTTAAATTAGAGAAAATGATCAACATCATGCATCAACCTCAAAAAATGGAATTTGATGTAAATAACACAAGTGCAACTCTCATAATACAAACAATTGTTGAAAACTTAAATAGTTGATGCAAACAAAGGCCAAACTAATAGATATCCTAAGCTTAATATTGTTGTCACATGAGAAAATTGAAAACACATTAGCTACAAGAATATGATGCCCAATCATGATATTCTAAAGACTTCCAAGAAGAACAAGAAGAAGAAGGCTTCTCCTCGAGACAACTCCAATTATTCAAAGAAGAAGAGGTTGCTACTAAATCTCCTGAAAAGAAGGAGAATTCTCAAGATAACCCATCTTTTAGTTAGTCTACACTCAAAGTTATATAAAGGATTCATATCGCTAGAGGTGCCCAGGAACTAGTGTTTGAATCTAACCTAAAAAGGCACCACCCTTCACCTAATTATTTACCTAACCTCACTGACTTGGATATTGTACTCCTGATGTATTAGGTAGGTCTTTATTTAGATCAACCTAATCAATAACTAACCTTTATCCTTATTTACACTCAGGGTCCCTTACCTTCTCACTAGATTAGAGACATCTCTCAAACCAAATGGGAATCTCCTCATGAATTTTCTAGTATCATTCCTCCCCCCTCTCCCCAAGCTAGTTGATTTCTTTCCTCCTATTATTCTTCCTTCATTCAAAGGTCATTCTCTCATGGATTTTAGATGTCGGCCTACATAAATGTTCTCTAAGCATGTACTGACTAGATGACCCATATAATTGAGTCCCTTTTACAATTTCTCCCCTAGGATTATAAAATCTTTGTTCCCTTCTCTCTCCTTAGATGTTTCCTGCATTCCTTTGAGAGAGGAATGGCAAGACAATATGGTAAAATCATTCTTCATTTAGATCCATCACAATGATTTCACCATCAAATGAATAATTTCTTATCCTGGTTTTTCCCTTAACATCATAAGAACTCCTATCTATCATGTCCTTAGTGTTAATTTATTGTCACCCACCTGTTGGACCCTTTAAGGTTTCAACAAATCTAATACTAGACCCCTCAATTCTATCATGATCCCTATTTTTTTTGGTCTTGAGACTGTAGGCACCCATTGTTTAGTACTTCTAGTATACCTAGAGTAAAACATCCTCCTAGGTCGGCCTTAGTTAGATGAAATGAATATATTTATCCTTTGCGCCTTCAAAAGTGAGCTCTTATTTTTCCATGAAGGCGAGAATTAGTATACTTTAGGTATATCACATTAATATGTCCTTAATATGTCCAAAATCAAGAGGGATATCACATTACATTAGGTGGTTGACCACTATTTTGTAGTGTGAAATCTAACCATAGTGCATATTTCTTACATGGATAAGTGAGTCGAATTAAGGTGCACCCACCTAGAATTCATACCCTTCACTAAGTTTGGAATCCACTACATGCATGAGTGCCCCTACTAATATTGGTAATTTCACCCTCTAATTGTGCATCCAAAACTAAATATATAAAACATTTATTTAGAACTTTGAATATAGAAGAAAAAGTTCAAAAATTGGAACTAGGATGAGGATAGACTACCCACTAACAACTCATGCACATGCAACTGGTCGTACAACCAAATAGGTACCTTTAATATATTTCTTTGTCGAGTGAGGAAATCTTAGGACAAATAGAGGGAAATGTGACTGCATCTAGTAGATATGATACGCAAACAAGGACCAGAGGCGAAAAAGTCAGAAGAAAATTATGTAGACACTTGGAATTTTTTCTTGTCGAAGGAGAATCATGCTCTTACAATGATGAGAGAATAGGATACATAGAGGTTCCACTCAGGTATAAGCATATGGTGAAACAATGGGTACCTAAGGAACTGCCTCCTATAGATGTTGACTTCATTGTCAACAATAGGACATATCGCATTGCACCATCCTCCCTCCATCGCTTGGGGCTATTTTCCATGGATGGAATAACTGTAAAATACAATACAGTAACTGAATTGATGGACTATTTCAAACCGTGTTACAAGTATAACGATTGGATGCGACTGGTTCAATACATGCAAAGTATGTGGAGATATGCACTCACCACAAATTATATACAGCTAATAAACAAGGATAAAAATAAGGGAGTGACTATCTATATTGATGGAAGGCCTAAAGCTTTCAACAATATCACAGGGTTTATAAACAACACATGACCTAAGACAACAAACAAGCAACCGAATTGCATATGTGAGGGACATGAAGAGAATCAGGTAGTCATGTGCTCAATAAAAAATATAGCTCTCGGGGAAGATTTATTAGTGGATTACCATTTGAATCGAATAGAAACATCGACTAATAGTGTGTGGGTACTTATGAAACACCTATTTAAGCAACCTCTACTTATTGCATTATACCTTTTTTTAATCTTTAACATTTTTTTAAATATTTCACGGTCCCATTTTTATAATAATGTGGGAGGTTGACCATTGAGGTTGATTTTATTTGGGTGGAAATATTTGGGGGTTCTAATTATATTATAATGTGGCAGGATGATCGTGGAAAAGGGACAGCCATATAACATGTAAATGATTATCAAATTCAACTTTCATTTTATGCGAATTTTATTATTTGCTTATATAATTTTAGTGAAATAACATTATTTTTGTTGAAATTATATCGTCGGTAGGCCATGTTGATCATGAATCTACTAATGAGGACGGGTTGTACTCATCCATTGATCTGATGGTATTAATAAAAAAAATTCATTAAAGTGAACAAGGAACTTGCTATCTTATTAGATCGTCTAGATCAAACTCTCGACGTCCTAGAAAATATCAATCTACTTATGTCACAACTTAACACATATAAGGTGATAACCATAATTTAAAGTGTTTTTTTCTACTGTACTCACATGTTCAATTATGAAACTTTGTTCTTTACCTTTTACATTATCTCACGAAAAAACATTTTCTTTTTTATAAAGAGATTTTTGGATCATGTTTAGCCTGGTGTTGGTAGTAGTGGCACTGCAGAGATGCCAAAAAGTCTTGATGTGGGTGGTCGTACATCTGCTAGAGTACTATTTAATTCTCCATCTTCCATACCTAATTTATATAGAATCCATGACATGCATCACCAAACATCCACACACCGGTCAGAGTCTAGATATGGTGACAAAGATGAGGCTAATGATGTGGTTGACATGGTTGCATTTCCTGGAGCTAGACGTGTGATAAGCACGAGGACCCTTGCATGCACATTTTTGGTCAACGATAACAAACTTCCATTAAAACAAATAAGACTCCCAGGTATTTTTTTATATTTTAATTGTTTCATGTTGTCCATCTCATACACAAATCAACTAAATTATTATTTTTAAATTAATGATCATATATTTTTTTGTGTAGGAAACAACCATTTTTATAGGCACCTAGAGAGCAAGGCCTTGTTGATTTTTGAGGAAACCTTACGCATGAGGTGGAATTTCCAGAATTCCAACCTCAAAAAAGAACTTATGGATTATATTGAAGGTCTCTTTGGAGTAGACATGTTCAATAAAAAAAAGTGGTCACTTCTGCAGCGGGAGAATATTTAAAATATATGTCGGATGTTTATATATGAAGATTGACAGGAAATCATAGGTATGAGCATCCTCCCTCAATTCCATAGAGGGAGTGGAAGGTGATCATTGATGACGCAAAAGAAAATATATTGAAAAAATCAGGAGAAAAAAAAACGGGTACCACAAGGTAAATTACAATATTTTGATTTCAATACCAGCTTTAATTTTGTTTAGATCTAAATAAAAGTTTGGTTATATATAACATACTTGAAATTTTGATGATAGGTCGCCTGACACTTTGAAGGCAACCAAAGAAAGGATTTCCAAAAATGGAAAACACAAGCTAGGCTAGGGCGGATACTCGAGGTTACCATCATGAATCGTAAGTAACCAAACATCTTAAGAATATTATTTGTATTGCATTACAACTTCCAGGTAATTGTAGCCAAAAACTTAAAAAAAAACATACTCTTATGCAATGTAGGGAGATGACTTCGGAACTGAAACCACAGAGGAAGACCTCCAACTTGGTTACAAGTATGACTATAAATTCATGGTTGATCATAGGAAAAGAATGGGGAAGACCCAAGATCAAGTTTGCGGGATAAGGTAAATAAAAATTAGTCCACATTAACCTTTCATTACTTATAAAATATGTCAATGTTTGATATCGTCCTTAATTTAATGTCTTACATTGTTTTAATAAGGGGAGAAACACTATCAGCAAAACCATTATTATTGGACAACAAAGCGTTGATAGTGCAGTGCAGCCAGAAGATCATGGTTCTCCCCAACAACCCCATCCCAGTGGGGTGCAACCCCAAGATGTTCCTGTGACTGAGGCCCACGACTCTAAAATGGATGTATACTAATCATATACTTAATAATTCCATACTTATAAATTTTTTCATTTCAATGGTAGGGAATGTCATAGTTGATCCTCCCCGACCTAGAGATCAGGTGAATAGGGCAGCCATTCCAACGGCTCCAACTAGAGGACCAGGTAAATAATTACATTGCAAAGTTTTTTTTTAATATTAATGAACTACTTCAATGATATTTAAAAATTGGCATATAAATTTAATTTTTTTTGTTTTTGTAGGTGATGGCCCCTCACAGTGGCCTCCACACTGTGGGTACGAGACCATATGTGCTCGGAGTGAAAGGAATGAAACAACGTCAGTTTTTGAAGAGCACCCAGTAAACGAAGACATGGAAATGGATGAATTACTTAAGAACTGGAAAACACAAAAGAAGACTAAAAGAAATTGATGATGTGTAATAATTTTATAAGATAGTTAGATGTACATTATATATTTGAACATGTAATGATGCATATAATGCATTTACATAATGGGTACTCTTTCATATGATAATATATACAAGGCTATTTCTATGGCTTGTATATATCTGTGATTGTGATTCTATTATACACTTAATGATAATTTCAACTTCTCTTAGTCTTGGTATATATTGATTCAATACTCCTTGGTTCTATTGGTTCTATTTTCCTTGACATACAATTTATGCATCAATTTGTGGCTCCATGGATATAATCCTAGCTATTTGAAGGCATTGGTACACATGAAATTTAAGAGATTGAATTGTTCAAGTTTGGATTTAAATTTTACATTCTTGTTTGGTTGTGGGTTTCAAGAGTTCCAAACTTGTATGACACCAGCTAACATAGCATGGGGCCCTTCATGCCATAAACCCCATCTCCTACATTTTCAATAGTCATGATCCTTGCTTCTACCACTAGAATTATTCATGTATTGAGCCTTACAACATCTGAACTGAGAACCAATATTTTTCATGGATCCAATTTAGATAATTTATCACTAGGGAAGGTGTTGGTGAAGGAAAGGCTAGTGATATAAGTTTCTTAGTGTAGATGTTTTTGACATATAATTCACCTTTTAACTTGTTTAGAGGTGAATATGGTTAATTAGAATAATAAGACTAAGGGGAACCTGGGTAGTGTTTACCTAATGTGAGTTAGTCGATAGTGATGATGTAGGCCTCATGGTGGAATGCATCACCAAAAAATGATAGAGATGATGACATGAATAGCATGTATGTAGTCATGGTTGAGAAGGATGTTTTATTCTAAGGTTGTTGTCGATTATATGTTAAGGAAAATGACTTCATATTTATATGGTCACCCATCAAATGATTATTCATAGCTCATGAATTCCCTAATAGTGGGGTAGTCTAACATAAGGAGTAGTCTAACACTATTGGATTTATTACACTATTATATCTACATGTGGCCATGGCTCCTGTATTCATTATTACTAATTGTAATCATGGATAGATTCATATTCTTTATACTTTTATTATATTAAAAGGTGTGATTAAGGTTGACCTAGCCAAAATTGATATGTGGGCTCAATAATTCTCTTGGGGTGCCCRTTCTTGTTTTGTGGGAACCATATCTGCAGAATGGTAATCTCTTTGTCTTTTAAGATATAACGTGAGAATCCAAGCAAGACCYGGTGCCTTGTGCTTGGGCTATGGAGTCTAGGAAACAAATAGAACTTGAAAATAAATAAAGAAGATGTGACAAAACCACCAAACAACACGTGTTATCYGTCAAGGACAGATCTGATATATATGTAACAACCATRTGAAATGATCAACAAAGACACAAAAACACATCCATAAAAACATTTCACCCACATAAGACATCAAAGATGAGATTAGAGTAACAAAKATAACCTTCTATTGAATGATCAACCCTTAAGCTATCTCCTTTAGAAGGGGCACAAGCTATCTCAATTATTATTWTTTTTTWAAATAAATATATGTTTGTTGGTTCATATCATGAGTACAAATTCTCTTTGATATCTCATAAAAAGTTGAAATTCTTACAGTAACTTCCTTGCATTATGAATAGCATGAATAATAATGTTGTTAAGTCACAAAGTCCGAAGAACATTCATGCTTAACCACCTTATCAAGAACCCTACTAGCCTCCTCAATGTTTATTTATTCTTGCAAATACCATCTATTAATGTAGTAAATGTTACAATGTTAGGATTGTATCCCTTGGACACCATCTCATCCAAAACATTGTAAGATTCCTCCCACCTACGTTCTTCACTACTTTAGTTTTTCTTCCTCCAATTGCATGTGAACCAAATGATTTACAACACCCATCTCTTTTAAGATTCTACCCAATATTAGACTATCTATATAAACCCAAATTTCAACAATAATCATTGATCCAAGGAGTTAAAAAATTATTTTGACAGAAAGACATTGGTATTCTATAGCATTGGCACGCTTTAATAGATAAACAAAATCTCCTCTTCTTGAATATGCACCCTCTCAACAAATATTAATTCATGCTAGTATCACATGATTTTCATAACTTGAAAGAGAGAGAGACCTCCATTTTTTATTTTATTTTTATAACTTGGGACTTGAAAATAAGTCTAGTTTAGTAAATCAAGGTGAAGGCCTTCAGAATTTGTCGATGTTCTTGGTGATTATTTACATATAATATCTATTGTTCATGAGGAATCTAATGTCTCACTTGGATTGATTTTTCAAGTTTTCTTATTGTTGACAGCATCACCTTATCATGATCTTTAGTAAGAATATCAAATCTTCATAGTCATCTGGTTTAGCACCCATATGGTGTCTTAGAAAGTGAAACTCTTAGTGGAAACCGTAAGGCAAATAAGTGGAACAACAATTCCACAAGTGACAATAAGCTTTTCCTACAATTTGTTCAAATCATTGTAGCACATCTTTGCAAAATCCAACAATGGATATATATAGAAATGAAAATAATCAAGTGTTTGTTTGAAGGCTAGTGGATTTTGTTTTAATGCAAAAAAAATTAGTGTAGTCCTCAAAGGCCCACATAATATATGACATGCATCCATATCAAGTAGAATTTTCTAACTAGATTATAACCATTAGTTGCAGAAGGGGCCAAGGGGCCAATAATGGTTATTAGCTTTCCATTGAATGGTAAAAGGTGCCAATCTTCCCAGGTAATTGTTAATGATATTATTGCACTTCCTTCATAATCATCAATTTACGAATTGTCCTAGAAA